>CAUYPK010110240.1:0-11845 GCA_963574355.1 Loris lydekkerianus | reverse complement strand
AGTTCTCTGTGGATTCTGGTTATTAAACCTTTGTAGGAGACATAACCTGCAAATATCTTCTCCCATTCTGAGGGCTGTTTGCTTGCTTTACTCACTGTGTTCTTGGCTGTGCAGAAGCTATTTAGTTTGATCAAGTCCCAGTAGTGTATTTTTGAAGCTGCTTCAATTGCCCGGGGGATTCTGCTCATAAAATACTCGCCCAGACCGATTTCTTCAAGGGTTTTCCCTGCACTCTCCTCTAGTATTTTTATAGTTTCATGTCTTAAGTTTAATTCTTTAATCCAGTGAGAGTATATCTTAGTTAATGGTGAAAGATGTGGGTCCACTTTCAGTCTTCTGCAGGTTGCAAGCTAGTTCACCCAGCACCATTTGATAAATAGGGAATCTTTTCCCCACTGAATGTTTTTAATTGGCTTGTCGAAGATTAAATAATGGTAAGTAGCTGGATTCATCTCTTGGTTCTCTATTCTGTTCCAGACATGTACTTCTCTGTTTTTGTGCCAATACCATGCTGTTTTGATCACTATTGATTTGTAGTAAAGTCTGAAGTCTGGTAATGTGATTCCTCCAGCTTTGTTTTTATTTCTGAGTAATGTCTTGGCTATTCAAGGTTTTTCTGATTCCATATAAAATGAAGTATTATTTTTTCAAGATCTTTAAAGTATGACAGTGGAGCTTTAATGGGGATTGCATTGAAATTATATATTGCTTTGGGTAGTATGGACATTTTAACAATGTTGATTCTTCCCAGCCATGAGCATGGTATGTTTTTCCTTTTGTTAACATTTTCAGCTATTTCTTTTCTTAGATTTTCATAGTTCTCTTTATAGAGATCTTTCACATACTTTGTTAGGCAAATTCCCAAATATTTCATCTTCTTTGGCACTACTGTGAATGGGATAGTGTCCTTAACTGTTTTTTCAACTTGACTATTGTTGGTATATATAAAGGCTATTGATTCAATTATCTTTATATGCTTTATTGTTATTATTATTTCTTTTTTCTGATCTGTCTTATTATTTGTCAACCAATGCTCCATTTAAGGATTGAGCCTCAACCTGGTGCCTGGGGTAGGGCCACAGAATTGGCCTCATTCAAAGAGACCTTGATCCCCTAGGATAGTTGGTCCTTCTAGCTTTGGCCTTTGGAAGCATGCTAGTTGTAGATCCCCACTATGATAAAGTGCTTTTTTTTTTGAAGAGGTTTCCTTCTATGTTTAGCGGGGGTGGGGTCTTATTCCTTCCCAGGCTGGTAAGGAGCTCTTGACCTCGAGGGACCCACCCAACCTCCCAGAGGCTTGGAATTATGAGTGCAGGTCAAAGCACCATACTAAACACCATTACTTCTGTTTCTCTCTTTCTGTTCTTCTCCTCTTTTGGTCAGTCTGTCCTTTTACCCCCAATTTTGCTTTTCTTTTATTTTTTTCTATCTTTTCTTCCTTATTACTCTTCACTTTTCCCTTCCTTTTGGTCATTTGAACACTAAGGACAGAGACAAGGTAAGGTAAAGAAGAGGGGGAAGTGAAAGGAAATATTAGGGCAAGGAGGCAGACAAGAAGAAAAACATTTAAGAGGAAGAACCAACAGAAAAATCCTAGCAACATGAAAAATGAGAATAGAGCAACCTCCCCAAGGGATCATGAGGTACCTACTGCAGAGGATTTTATTTCTAAGAAAGAAACGTTATAACTGACAGAAAGAGAATTTATAATATGAATGAGAAAAACAATGAAGGAAATTGCTGAGAAAGTGGAAAATAACCTAAAGGAAATCTAAAAAGGAATCAAATAAGGGATGAAAGATATGAAGAATATAGAAATTGAATATAGAAAGGATATAGTGGAGCATAAGGAACTGAATAAGTCAATTAAAAAACCTAAAGATGCGGTAGAAGATAGCAGGTATTAATAACTCTATTTTGGGTTCTTGGAGTATTCTTACTTACTTCCAAAAAGGTTTTATTAGTTTGCAGTTCCACTAACAATGTAAAAGTGTTCC
Organism: Loris lydekkerianus; assembly: GCA_963574355.1. Lineage (NCBI taxonomy): Eukaryota > Metazoa > Chordata > Mammalia > Primates > Lorisidae > Loris > Loris lydekkerianus. The sequence continues at coordinate 9,848 of CAUYPK010110240.1, read as the reverse complement.
CTTCTCTCCACATCCACATCACTATCTGCAGCTTTGATATATTTTGATGTGGGCTATTCTCATTGGGGTTAGGTGACATCTTGGGGGGGGGTTTGATTTGCATTTCTCTGATGATCAAGGACAATGAGCATTTTTTCAAATGTTTGTTAGCAATTCATCTGTCTTTGTCAGAGAAAGTTCTGTTTATATCTCTAGCCCAGTAGTAGATGGGACAGTTTGCTCTATTTTTTGTTGGTTAATTTGATCTCTCTGTAGATTCTAGTTACCAACCCTTTGTCAAATTCATGCTCTGCAAATATCTTTTCCCATTCTGAAGGTTGTCTTTTTGCTTTCCTTGTTGTGTCCTTAGCTGTGCAGATGCTTTTCAGCTTAATTAAGTCCCATTTGTTAATTTTTGTTGTTGTGATGGCCGCTGAAGTCTTTCTCATAAAATCTTTCCCAGTCCAACATCATCAAGATATTTTCCCACACTTTTTTCTAAGATTCTTATCATTTCATGTCTAAGATTTAAATCTTTTATCTATCTTGAGTCAATTTTTGTAAGTGGTGAAAGATGCAGGTTCAGTTTCAGTCCTTCCCATGTGGTTATCCAGTTCTCCCAGCACCATTTATTGAATAGGGATTCTTTTCCACATCATACACTTTTGTTTGGATTATCAAAGATCAGATGGCACCTAGAGGCTGGTTTCATATCTTGGTTTTCTACTCTGTTCCATATGTCTATGTCTCTATTTTTGTACCAATACAATGCTGTTTTGATTACCGTGGACTTGTAATATAGCCTAACTTTTGGTAGGGCGATGCCTCAAGCTTTGTTTTTATTAGTAAGAATAGCCTTGGCTATATGGAGTTTTTTCTGCTTTCATATAAAATGAAGTACTATTTTTCCCAATTCTTCATAATATGATGTTGGTATTTTAGCAGGGATTGCCTGGAATCTGTAGATTCCTTTTGGTGGGATAGATTTTTTTAACAATTTTTTTTTTTTTTTTTTTTTTTGAGACAGAGTCTCATTATGTTAAACTTGTTAGAGTGCTGTGACATCACAGCTCACAGAAACCTCCAAAACTTGGGCTTAAGCAATTCTTTTGCCTCAGCCTCCCAAGTATCTGTGACTACAGGCACCCACCACAATGCCCGGCTAATTTGTGGTTACAGTTGTCATTGTTGGCAGGCCCGGGCTGCATTTGAACCTGCCAGCTCCAGTGTATGTGGTTGGTGCCCTAGCCACTGAGCTACAGGCACCAAGCTGACTTTTTGACAATTTTGAATCTTTCAGCCAAGAGCATGGTCTGTTCTTCCATTTGTTAATGTCTTCAGCTATTTCTTTTCTCTTAGGGTTTTGTAATTCACTTTGTAAAGGACCTTCACCTCTTTTGCTAGGTTATGCATAGTAAGTATTCCCATAGTAGCCCTTTAATTAGCTTTGGAATCTATTGATATCCTGCCTCATTCTTGGTATTAGTGATTTGTATCTTCTTCCTTTATATTTTTATTAGTCTTGCTAAAGGTTAATCACTTTTGTTAATCTTTTTAAAGAACCAGCTATTTGTTTTGTTGATATTCTCTATTGTTACTATTTCCAATTCATTGACTTCTACTCTTTATTATTTCCTCCTTTCCACTTGCTATGAGTATATTTTGTTCTTCTTTTTCTAGTTTCTTGAGATAAAAACTTACATTATTGACTTGATACATTCCCTTTTTCTAATGCAAGCATGTACTAAAAATTTCCTCTTGACACTACTGTACCTGTATACTATATGTTTGAATATATTATATTTTCATTTTAATTCAGTTCTCTGCATTTAAAATGTTTCCTTGAGACTTTGCCTTTGGCCATAGATTACTTAGATGTCTGTCATTTAACTTCCTCAAGTACAGATATTTTACTGTTGTCTTTCTGTTATTGATTTCTAGTTTGATTCTATGATGGCCAGAGAACATACTCCATATGATTTTAATTATTTAAAACTTTTAAATTTGTTTTATAACCAAAGATAATGTCTATGTTGGTGAATGTTCCATAAATAGTTGAAAAAAAGTTGTATTCTTCTTAATACATGTCAATCAGATTCTGTCACTTTATGGTACTATTCAGTTCTTCTACTACATGCTTCCTGATTTTCTGTCTAGAAGTTCTATTGGCTGCTAATGGGGTAGTGTTCAAGTCTCCAACTTTAATTTTGTATTTTTCTATTTCTTCTTTCAGTTTTATCAGCTTTTGCCTCATGTATTTTGAGGCTTTGTTTTGGTAAATGGATATGGAGGATCACATATATCTTTTTGGTGCATTAGTCCTTTTATGATTATTTAATATCCTTCTTTGTCTTAGTAAGTTCCTTGGCTATGACATCTGCTTTATAGAATATTAACATAGCCACTCATGCTCTTTTATGTTTGCATGGTAGACCTTTGCTTTCAAACTGTCAATGAGTTTTATAAACAGCAAGTATGTCATTCAAAAAACAAAACCCTCTAGCAATCTCTGCCTTTTAATTAGTATATTTAGACCATTGACATTTAAAGTAATTACTGATATGTTAGGACTTAAGTGAGACATTTTGTTATTTGTTTTCTATTCTCTCTGTTTCTTTTTTCTTGCTTCCTGTGTGTTACCTGAACATTTGGTTTTAGTGTTTCTAAGTGTAGTTATGTTATTTTCAGCCATCTAGCTATTATTTTATTCCATGTCCTTGGAGTACCTTCCATGCATGTGAAATTTGGGATTACCCAAGGATTTTAGGGGCTCCCTCTACAGTTCCCTTTTCACCTGACTTCCCTCTTTAATTTACAGCTACTCTGTCAGGTCTAAAATCTGTCCTTTGACACTTTGAGTCAAAAATAATGTAATTTGCTGATTAAATTCAAGCCATCATGTGACATAAGTATTGGGGTTTGCTCACAGGAGAAAAGGCATATAATTATGGATCTCAACTAATGAAATTCTATTTTTAAATGGTCAAATCTCTTCCAGTTTCTGCCTGTTTTTGTTCAGTCACAAATTTATTCAATACTCAGGCTTTTCAAGTAGCAGAGTTAAAAATATTTTGTCTAGAGTTTATAATTGTCATCCATGGGAAGGTTAATCTAGTACAACCTACTCTGTCATTACTGCAACCAGAACACCTTTTCCTTCTCTCCTTTACTTCAGAGCCTCATTATTTCTGAGCTAGGCTATTGTAATAGACTTTTTGTTGACTTCCATGCCTCCAGTTACCCTTGTAATTCATGCTATCACCACTGCCAGAGTGATTTTTTGAAGATGAACATCTGATCCTGGTATCCTCTGATTACAATTTTTTTTCAGTGCCCTGCCTCTCACCCTCACATATACAAGATGAAGTCAAAATTCCTTAGCATGACAAATCTCTTGCTTATCTCTTAAGCTTTATATTTGGATAGCTGCTCAACCCCCTTGACATCTACCTTCTTACCATACTGGATTACTTGCAGTTTCTCCATTATGCCCTGCTGTCATGTTGTGGTGCCTTTGAAGCATGTCTTCTTCCTGATATTAAAACAAATGAAACAAAAGAATAGAATTAAAGACAATATATTGTCATATAATGATAATAGAGAATATTTATTGAGATAATTCTATGTCCCGTGTACTGTGATAAGAGCTTTTATAAGAGTGAGCATTTCTCACTTAGTCCTCACAATAACCTTACATGGTAAGCACCTTATAATCCTCACTTTACATATTACAAAACTGCACCTCAGATATATTAAGTGGTTGAGAAGGTCTAATATAAAAATCAGGCTATGCTTTTGTGTCTCCCACTTGAGCAAAATGTACTTATAGGACTAGGAAATGAAAGAAATAAGATTTCCCCTGAGAGTTAAACTGTTGAATTAACATAAGATGAATATTAACAGAGATATGCAATGACACCTTAATAAGACAGAACAACTTCCTTACTAAAAAGGCTTGACATAACCTGATGAGAGTCATTGGTATATGTAAAGAAATTATGTGTCAAAAAGAAGGGTAGCTCATTAACTAGGGAAGCTGCTGTTGTTTGGATATGGTTTGTGTGTTCCCACAAAACCTCATGTTGAAATTTGATTCCCAGAGTGGCAGTGTTTGGAGGCAGGGCCTAGTAAGATATGCTTGGATTTTGAGGGCATATCCCTCATAAATGAATGACTTGGTGCTATTCTTAGAATAGTGAATGAGTTCTTTTGTGAGACTGGATTAGTTCTCACAGGGATGGATTAGTTCCCATGATAGCGGATTATTATAAAGTCAGGATGCCCCCTCAGGTTTTCCTCTCAGCACATGTCCACTTCCATTCTGAGCATCTCTGCCATGTTGCAAAGCAGTATGAAAGCGCTTGTAGGAAGCCAGGCCATGCCTTTGAATTTCGAAGGCCTTCAGAACTGTGAGCTAAATAAACCTCTTATCTTTATAAATTACATAGTCTCAGGTATTTTATTATAGCAACACAAAATGAAATAAAGAAGACACATACACAAAAAGAACCACAGAGACAAATATTAGCAGCCTCCTCCAGACACTTTCCAAAAACTATGGTACCTTGGCCTAAAGACTACCCCTCACAACCAGTTTCTATTTTTCTTGGCCACAATTCCACTACTGGGCATTTATTCAAAAGAAAAAAAAATCAGTAAATGAAAGGGACATCTGCACCCTCATGTTCACTGCAGTGCTTTTCACAATAGTCAAGATATAGACTCAACCTTGGTGTCCAGGAACAGATGAACATATTTTTTAAAATGTTGTGCATATACACAATGGAATACTACTTAGCCATAAAAATATTATCATATGCAGCAACATGGAATGGAAGATGTTATGTTAAGTGAAATAAGCCAGGAACAGAAAGTTAAACACTTTCTATGAATGAATGAGAACACTATGAAAGTTCTCATTCATAGTGAAAGCTAAAAAAAAGTTGATCCCATCAAAGTAAAAGGTAGAACAGAGGGTATGAGGTGGGGGAAATGTAGGCAGAAGGAGGAAATAGGCAAGATTTGTTAAAAGATACATTACGTCTAGATAGAGGGAATAAGTTCTAGTTTTCCATATCACTGTAGGATGAGCATATTTAACAATAATACACAGTTTCAAATAGCTAGAAGGAGGATAGGAATGTTTAGAAAACAAAGAAATGATAAATGTTTGAGATAATGGATAAGCTAATTACCCTGATCGGGTCACTATACATTATATGTATCCTAACATCACTATGTACCCCATAAATATGTACAATTATTATAGGTCAATTAAAAAATTATTTTACAGATGAAGGACCCTCCAAAAAAATTAAAAAATAAATACATTTTAAAAGATGATTTTGTATATTTAAATCATACTACTAGCTCTCTTCACTCTTAGTTCATGCTCACTAAACCAGTTTCTCACTTTCATTTTGACTTCTATTCCTTGCCACACATAAGAGCATAAACAAGAATGGTTTGAATACATGTTTTGCAACCGTGAAAGGAATCAGCCTAAGAGAACAAGCTGACAATGGGATCATGGCTAGGATGGTAGAGAAAAAGATGGGCCCATCCTGAGGCCTACATGATATTACAAAGCCACTAAATTAAGCAGCCTAGAACCTTCCCTGTCACTAGAGCTCTTATTATAAGAAAATATACATTCTTTATTGTTTAAGTCAGTTAATTTTGGTGTTTTCTGTTATATGTTGCCAAAAGCAACTCAACTTATACAGTGAGGCAATTGTCAGAGTCTTTAACGAATGTGGGGTGGGGTGGGGACGGAAGAGAGTGCAAGTGGGTGGGGGCTGGGGGAGTACTGGGGTGTTGGTAGTGAGGAGAGGGTGTGGTGATACAGTTGATGACATGAGTCTCATGAACAAGATTTTAACATAAAGATCAGAAGTAATGGTTTATAAGAGAAAATAGAGAGTAAGATAGATAGCTACCTCACATTCCTGATATGTACAGTATATATATATATATATATAAAGCCTGGGAGAAGGGATGTGCTAAGAGATGTAGATTGTAGATGGCCAGAGTTTGATGGAATATTTTAACAGGCCAAGAGGACTTTGCTGATAATGGAGTATCAGTTCCAGAGGCCACTGTGGAACAGTTGGTCTGGATAAAAATAAGGGAGGAGTTTGAGATCTGGTCAGTTAAGAGGAAGTACAGAGTCATAAAAGGTGGGCATCCTGGCAGTGATGAATGATGTGTTAGCACTACCTGTCTGCTCCATATCCATTCCATGCTCTCCTCTTATAAATGATGTTGCTCATGTGTCCTTGCCAACTGGCTTTGGCTAATAGGAAACTCCAGTGGAATATGAATATGGGAGGATGGGTAAGCCAAAGTATATTCCCCCCTTTCTCCTTCAGGGGGCATTTTCTAGCTGTAAATGCTTCTTGCTCTATAGTTTCAGCTCCCCCTGGATATCTCCTCCATTATGATTCCAGATCCCACCAGTTGCCCTTGGCTTTACCTCCTCCTCTGTGTTTCTCAAGTGCTTGAGATGGTGAGGGCTTCCTGTTGTGGCTACTCTATGTGCTGCTTTGTCATCCCTGTTGGGCTCTCCAGCTTTTCTATAACATGCATTACCAATTTCCTACATTAAATTTCATCTGTTTTAAATATCTAGAATGATTTATTATTTCTATGACTAATACCAGTGTCTACAGTGGCTTGACTATGACTAGTGCTGCATCCTTTCCTAAAATCATGTTAGATTTTGAATGTAGTGTTTGGGCCAGGAATTCCTACTACATAGCTTAATTCCTGGCCTCTCTGGTTTTACTTTCATAAAGAGTATTACTTCAGGACCAAAATATTTTCCTGGGAGTATTTAGTACTGATAGTGTTATTTAAGAATCACTTTCAAAATCTATTGAGATACCAAGATGGCCTTTTGATAGCAGTTATGGAAAAAGTTGGCCCTTTTTTTGGAGGCCTGTTAAGGGAACCATCATGAGTTTAAAAAGCTGGAAATGCCCCTGATATGAGAGAAATCACAGGCTCCTTTGAGATTCAAAATGGGAGGGGTATAATATCAGATGGTACTGCCCAAGAAATTTAACTTGTAACATCTATTTCCATGTCTTACAATATGTACCACGAAAAGCAGGCCTCCTCCCACTATTCAAGGCCTATGTTTTTCAGCCTTCCTCATCTCATATATATATTTTTGAAACAGAGTCTCACTATGTTGCCCTTGGTAGAGTGCTGTAGCGTCCACAGCTCACAGCAACCTCCAACTCTTGGGCTTAAGCAATTCTCTTGCCTCAGCCTCCCAAGTAACTGGGACTACAGGTGCCTGCCACAATGCCCAGCTACTTTTTCTTGTTGTTGCAGTTGTCATTGTTGTTTAGCAGGCCTGGGCTGGGCTGGAAACCACCTGCCTTGTTGTTTGTGGCCGGCGCCCTAACCACTGAGGTATGGGTGCCAAGCCTTATCTCACATTTCTTAATGTATTTTCTATCCTACTGATGCAGACTTAACCATTGGTCTCCCTATTTAGGCATGTCCCTGATTTCTCTGGCTTCAACATAATTATTTCCTCATTGGCCATAATCTAGACCAGGGGTACTCAAACCATGGCCTGTGGGCCACACATGGCCCGCCAAGGACATTTATCTGGTCTGCTGGGTGTTTTTGCCACCCTACCTGTCCTTCTTAGCAGCCGACTCGTCCCTGGCTGCAGTGTGCATGTGTAGAAAGTGTGGCAACCCTCTGACTCTGCTCCTTCTCTCTGTCTCTCCCTGCCAGGTATTTTTGCTGTCCTGCTTAGCAGCCCACATGTCGCGGCCCACAGTGCACATGTATGGAATGTGCCCCCACACTCTTTGACTCCCCTCCTACTCACCAACTCCCCTCCTTCTCTCTGTCTCTTGACTCCTCCTCTCAGTCTCTGGTGTAATCGGAGGAGTCACCAGGTTGCCTGTGCAGAGCCTGCTGCTGGCTAAGGACCGAGGTAAGAATAAGTTAGGATTTTTTTTTTTTTTTTTTTTAAGTTAGGAGGTATATTTTTTTTTTTTTTTTTTTTTTTTTGCAGTTAGTAGGGCCTCTGTTTTTGCAGTTAAGAGGAGCCTTTTTTCTGAACTTACAAGGTCTTTTTTTTTGCAGATGGGGGCACCTTTTTTAAGTTAGGAAAACTGTTAATATAGAAGAGCCTTTTTTAAGTTAGGAGAACCTTTTTTTAAAGTTGGTTAGTTGGTTGGGGGTGGTTTCTAGGGGGGTGCATCACAGTGATAACGCAAATAGTCAGTGCTCAGTGCTAATACAAATTGTCAGTGCTCAGAGGTAATGCAAATGGTCAGAGATCAGAGGTAATGCAAATAGTCAGTGTACACGGGTAATGATAATTGTAAGTGCTCAGTGTTAATGCAAATTGTTAGCACTCGGTATTAATGTAAACTGTGAGCAGTCAGTGTTATCGCAAATGGTCGGTGCTCAGTGTTATCACAAATGGTCAGTGGTCAGTGTTAATGCAAATGGTCAGTGCTCAGTGTTATCACATGGGGGCCCCAAACTGGTAATCTGCCTAGGACCCCATAGGAACTTAATCTGGCTCTGCAGAGGGCTGAGGAGTAGGAAACCCACTTTAATTGACAGTAAGTGCATTTATATTCTGATTGCTATTCAGTTGTGTATGATGTTGTATGTTGTGTGCTGTGTAAGCCCCAGTTCACACTGTTGTGATCTCTGAGCAGTGTGAGTTCAGCCATATGCTTGTATGGCTGAACTCACATTAGATTCGGAAGAAAAAAGGCATACATGCCTTCTTTTTTCCTGCAGTGAAATCTAATTGCATGGGTGATAAGACCCATGAGATCAGATTCCTGTGCAAGTTCACAGATTACAGTGCAGTTCACACAGGGTAGTGTGAACTGGAAAGGCAGTGAAGGAACTGGATCTGTAATCGTGCCTGTTTCGGCACTGCACCAGTGTAAGCTTGAGGTAAAAGCGGAGTTCCACCATGTGAGCACTGGCAAGGCTGCATTGATGGACACTGATCAGACTGCATTGATGGGCACTGATCAGACTGCATTGATGAGCAGTGCAGTCTATATGTCTCTGTGTGGGGAAAGTTATTGCTGGTATATTGTTTTTGGAGCAATATATATATTGCTCCAAATAGCAATTTGGAATTGCTAGGAATTACTAATAGCAATTTGGAATCCCTAGGAAACAATGATATGAAGAAAGAGAAAAATTGACTCAAAGTGTAGGATATTCAAAGAACAGTGGACTTATGATTACTTTTTTGTGCAGTACAAGGAAAGAGCTGTGTGTTTGATGTGCCAGAATATAGTGTCTGTGTTCAAAGAATAAAATTTGCGTCCACACTATCAAACCCAACGTAAAGATAAATATGATTGTTTGGTCGGAGAAGTGGGAAGAGATAAAATATTAAATCTGAAATATACATTGACAACTCAGCAAAATACTTTTATGAAACAGAAAGAGCTAAATACTTCATCACTGTGAGCAAGTTTTCAAGTTGCCAAGCTAATAGCATGCACTGGCAGACCACTCGTGGAGGGAGAATTTGTTAAAGAATGCCTTCTTTCTGTTGCCAAAGAGATGTGTCCAGAGATGGCTGATTTATTTAGTAGAGTGAGTCTTTCAGGACCCTCAATTTCATGAAGGATTGAAGAAATAGGAGACAATTTGCATCAGCATTTGCAAAACTCCGCAAAAAAAAAAACAACAACAACAACAAACTTTCCTATTTTTTTTCCTTGGCAGGCGACAAAGGTAATGATGTTCGTGATTCTGCACAACTTCTAATTTTTAGTCATGGGAGGAATGACTATTTTGAAGTCACAGAAGAGCTTGCTGCACTGCAAAGCATCAAAGGAACAACTACAGGAGAGGAT
>CAUYPK010110237.1:0-53333 GCA_963574355.1 Loris lydekkerianus | reverse complement strand
GATCTTACCCGTCTTTGGGTACTATGAATGTAATCCACCATGCAGCCTCTCCATATCCTGTCTTAGGTTGTCCCCGCTTTGGGAATCTTACCCGTCATTGGTGCTATGGAGGGCAGTGAAGAATAATAGTTAGATTCTTGATGTTTCAAATCATGGGAAGCTGCCAATGATCGATTTCCCAAGGGCACATTCATCCTGTGTGCCGCAGAGGTGGCAAAATCACATGTCACCTATTCCCTCAGGATCCCGTGTCTTAGGTGTCATCCATTGGGAATTTGATCCAGGGAATATATCTTCACATTAGAATTGTTCAGGTGAGATGCTATACTCATGATACAATTAATATTGCTTCAAGGTATGCTTGTCCAATTAATGTTAATGTGTGGTGAATCTTTACCTTTACGATGCATAGCAGTTGTGGGAGAATGATTTTCTGGGGATTTCAATCAGATAGCTAAGTAATGACAGCTTACATCAAAGCCATTGTTATCAATGTGCAACTTGTGTTTCTGGAATCTTCACATGTGTTAGGCAGAAAGAAAATCTTTAAAGTCAGAATTTCAAGACCTTTCTCTAATTCTTTTTTTGCTTTACTAATAAATCATTTTAGTTGTACCTTAAATATTACATGTACATGAAACAAAATAAGGGAAGGTGACCTAGCGAGAAAAATGCATATAGAAAGCAAAACAGAGATGGCGGGGTCCAGTGGCTCAGGTCTGTAAACTAGCACTTTTGGAGGCTGAGGCAGGAGGATCACTTGAAACCAGCCTGAGCAACACAGTAATATCTGATCTCCACAAAGAATAGAAAAATTCACCAGGCATGGTAGCCCTTGGGGATTGAAGGGTTGCTGAGGAAGGGGGACCACCTGAGCCCAGGAGTTTGAGGTTGCAGTGAGCTGTGAATATACCACTGCACTGTAGCTCAGGCCTACATGAGAAATTGTCCCAAAACAACGACGACAAGCCCAAGGAAATATACACACCTTATTATCTCTATCTCCAGGGCATAGAAGTAGAACTATACAACTCATCTCTCTTCATAACTTCCCTTCTACCTAATTCTTTGTTGACCAGGATCACCTTTTCCTAAGCTTTAATGACTTCTAACCCTCTGTTGTCATTTCAGTTATTGCTAGTGAACCAAAAAGTGAGGTCAGGCTTGCTCTTCGCTTTATTTTTTTGTGAGACACAGTTGGTGTTACTTGACTTTCATGGGAACTGTGCTTGAACTTAAAAAAACAACCTAGTATCTCAAATAAGTGTGGGCATTTTTCTCTGTTTACTATTCAATTCTCCTGTCGTCTTCTAAAAAATGGTATAAACTTGGGATGTGAACCACCACTGAACCACCATGAACATCTGTGGGCACTGTGCACCCAGCACTTAGGACGGCTGGTTTACCAAGTGGTAAAGATTCAGCTTCATTTGTGGTGAGCCAACTTCCCTGACACTCAGCTGTGCCCCTGGCAATGTGCTACTAAATAAGACTAATGGTTTACCAGGGCATCCCACTTATTCACCCAAGCTGTAAAATGATATTGAAAAAAAAAAAGTATATAGAACCCAACTCCCATTTCCATCCTAAACAAGTCAAAATGGGTACCCTTTTAAGATAACGGTGGGATTATCAATAAAGGCATGAGAGTGGTATTTATTCTGTGTTTCTTATATCAGTTAATTCTTATTCTGTCTTGGGGTCTCTTTTGCCCTCAGTCAACTGCCATTTAGTAAAAGTTGGGTCAAGGCACTATCACCTCTCCATCCCCGGCTGTCTAGTCTTTCGCCTTTGCCCAATTTAGGCTCCATCAAGAGACAGCTTTCCATCCATCTTTCACTATATAAACAAAGAAATAAAAATAATAACAATAATCCCCTCCATAAAATCTTCAATGATTCCAGTTCATTGGTCAGTAACTAAAGTTCAACCTTCTCCTAATACTAAGGACTTTTCATAATGTCCCTAACTCATCTTCCTGGCTTCTCTCTTAGTAAATCTCCCCATGCATCTTGGGGATGTGTCAGTGGACTACGCATCATTCTCCAAATGTACATGTAGAGTCTACATATTTCTACATCCTCCACCTACAATACTTTCCCCAGCTTCTCAGCCTACCAAAAGTCAACTCTTGCTTCAAGATATAAGTCAAATGTTACTTGTTCCATGAATTCATTCACGACTCATACTGTGGAAGTTGACTTTTTGTCTCAGCTTCCAAAGCCTTTGCTAATATCTCTACAATGTATGACATATATATACATACACACATACAAGATGGACATACCATATCACATGTGTGTCGTGTGTATCCGTGATACATATATGTATATGTATTTTTAATATTTAACAGCACACCTTTGAATTTTACTAATTGAACTTTTTCTATTTTGATTATGGGTGTTCTAAAGGCATGTGACATGTATTATTGATAGTTCTGTGGAAGCACAGATTCAATTATCCAGTGTGGAAAGAACATTCTGGAATGAGTTTCACAACTGGTTGTGAGCCCAACTTGTGCCCCAGCATCTCAGAAGCTTTTTGCTCTACACTTGATCTTAGCCAAAAGGCCAAGAAGCGATGAGAAGCTATTTGCTCTAAACAAGGTCAAATACAATTCTGGAGGAAAATTACATGCTGCAGCAATATTCCTAAATTGTGGTGTACAGATATTCCTTAGCAAATATAAAACATAGCTAACTTTTATTGAGTGTTTAGCATCTGCTAAGGACTACACTAAACACTTCATGTATGCTGTTTAATCTTCACAACTTTTAAGATACATGCTATTGATATATTCAATAAACAGATAAGAAAACTAAGGAAAAGAAGGCTAAATAGCAGAGAGGGGATTTAAACCAAGATCATATTACTTCATAGCTTGCCTCTTTAACCAACATACTCTGCTGTCAACCAGGTGGTAAATGTGTACAGTTATTACAGGTGGTGTTTACAATCTCTCCCTACTTTTCTTGGCGACACAGACCATACCTTCTGGTTTGTTTAATTAGTAGGGCCCAGCATTGTTTCTTGTAAGCAGCAGACCCTTGTACTAATAGGCTTTACGACTACTAGTAAACAGTAGTTACCCCAGAGTAACAGCTGTTCACTGAAATGTTGAACCTCGATAATTCTTTTCAACACCACCAAATATTTTATTTACTCATAATTCTTTCTTCTTAAATGTAAATGTGCAAATTCTCATTTGCTTTGGGGATCTTCACCAAATATAATACATACTGGAAACATTTAGCTCCTTCATTGCAGCTATTTAAAATAAGCATTGGCACAGAAATTGCAGCATTAGGAGATATCCTTATTCTACACATTAGGGACCACTTGTCGGAAACACAAAGTAGATTTGAAACATCTCCAGGCCAGTTAGGTCTCTAGTGCTCTGAAGTGTTTGAATTTTCACTGTTTGACCCATGGAAGTTTAGATAATTTTAATGTTATGAAAAAGTGAATGATGATTATAGAGCCTGCTCTATTGGAATTTATATCTCCCAGTTCTTTTATTCTACACAGGCTAAAATTCATTAGCATTCAAGTAAAGACGTGAGAGGGTGGTGTGACTTCATGCCACAACCAAAAGTGCCCTGGATTAAAATACCAGGAAGGTTCAAGGTGCATCAGAAGTTGTAAGGAAATAATTAATAAAAAGATTCAAATGAAATAAACATGGGACATGGAAACCACAGTCCAATCATGGAAATGCTGCTCCTAAACACAGCCTACTTATTTTTCTTTTAAAACAAACTACAAATATATTGCCCCTGGTTTTAAATTATTTACTTCATTAGGCTAAGAAATTGCTTTTTCATTGCTAGCAAGTAGCTTTTTATCAGGAATAGTGTGTCCAACTGCCAAAATGTCAAGGCTTAAATACTTAAACGTTATCTGTTGGAAGAAGAAAAATTACAGAAGGTTAGAAGCTTCTAGCGGCTTCAAGATCACTCAGGGCTTTACATATGTAGCTCAATGAATGTCTCACTGGACAACATCGATATTTACAGGCTGGGAGCGATTCTCTCTGGAAGGCAAGTGGAATAAAAATGAGGAACTGTGCTTTTCTACATGGAAATGGACAACTTGGCAAAACTTTTTAATTACTCAGCAAGCCAACCATTTTTAGTATTAGCAAATGATGTTAGATATTCTCCGAGTTCCAGGTAGAGCCTCTATATCTTTGGACAGCACACATGAAGCTGTCTTTAAACCAGAGCATGGATGCCAGGAAGCAATCTACAAACCTACTAAGTGGGTCTCAGGTAAAATTCTGGAGTCCCGAGTCTCGGCACACAGGGAAGCAAGTTTGACTCTGATAGGAAAGACGGGCCAAGCACGCTGAAACTAACAATCTAAAATAAGAGGGTCCTTATCTAACGAAAGCAATTAATGAAACCTGCTCCTATATACCCTCAAGGAATCCCCAACCATAATAAATAAGGAAATTTTTATGTCACATAATCAAGACCTTTATAATGACATTTTTGACATTTTTGTTCTCATTTTTGCCTTTCAAAAATGAGGGGCTCATGGAGAGTCCTTACTAATGATAAATACATCCTTATCTTTTAAATTTTAGAAGAAATTGCTTATATGTCCTTTTATCTTACACGTAGGTCCAAACAGCTCTATATGGATAGCTTTAATCTTAGAAAAGACATTGCTTGTAACACTGGCAAGGTGTACGTGGCACAACGATTACTTGGGCTGGGATTTACATTGCTTTTCTGAAGTTAACTACTCAGGTGGGCCACAGTCTTAATATTTCAGGGAGTTACCACACATGTTCACTCCGACAGTGGGTGATTTTAGGGAGGTGAACGTGACAAATGCTGCCTTTTTGAATCCTATCATTAAAGGAGAGGGAAGAAAAAACCCTTCTCTTCTATATCCCTTCTTGAGATCCTACCCAATTGGCATTTGATTACAATGTGAATTTCAAAAGGCCGCCCAAAATGTTGCTTTGGAACCAAGCCAGAGGAGCCTGTAGCAAACTTTTGCTTTGCACTGGGGGAAATGCCAAAAAGAGCAGGCAGAGCACCCTGATTTCCTAAAGATACCACCCCCCCCCCAAAATATACACACACACGGAGGGGAGTTAGTGTAGGGCACAGACGTGGGAAAAGTTATTGAAATACAATAGGCCCAGCTATCTGAAAATACCGTCACATGATGAACAAGTGAAACCAATGTGTGTCCCCAATGAGTAACTTGGGGTGATAGACACCAAACAGAGGTGACACTGACCTCATAAGAACAGTCTCCTGTTTCACAGTCTAAATTTTAACCGTCAAGCTAACGACTACAAGAAAGTCATTGAATCTTGTTATTAGGAGATGAGTCGTGGCGTTTCCCCCTTGGTATGGTTTATAGGCAGCTGTAGCTGAATTGATGCCTAAAACCTCTAATTGCTTTCTTTATGGTGTAAGAAGAATAAATTTTATAAGTAGGTTTTTACTAAAGAGTCTTCACATACCAGATGTTGCATAAAGGTCCTGTTTCCTAAAGCCGGATTTGTTCCCGTAGGCCTGCACGTGAATGTGAGAATCACCTGGGGAGTTACTGAATGTGATTCCTGGATCCTGGTGCCAGAAACTCTTCATTGAGTAGGAGTGGGGGTGCTAGGGTGACTTCAGTGGGGGCTGTTAGTCCTCATTCTCCATATCACGCTCCTGTGTCTTTTCAAATTGAACCATACATGGCCCATCTTCCCTATCAGAGTCCTATTAAAAGCAGAAATCTTGGATATTCTTTAAACATTAGAAAACTGTCATTTTTGTTAAAATGAAACAGAAAACCTTAGAAAACAGCGTAGATCCTACCAAACTCAGATTACAGGCCAATTACCAGTTTTGTCCCTTCTTTCCCTGCACCTTCTACCCAATCATTGATCCTCTGCCCTCCAATAAGGAAACCCTAGGGCAGCTTCTGTGAGCAGCGGACAGATATCCACACGTTAAAGAAACACTCCAGGCAATTCTGAGGCCGAGTCTGCTGGGCATGCTGACATTTTATCTGCTGTGGTAGCCACCTGCTAAGCATGAAGTGTTGAAAAACACAGTTGCAGTTTAGACTCTGAATTGAACAGCAGCTTTATTTTTTTTTTTTAAGCACCTAGATCAGAGCCCGGTAGTGATGGTGCCAAGCTGCTTGGAAAATGCTGTGGGACCAACCTTTATAGAAACAACTCATCATCTCTAAAGGAAAAAAGGAAACATGCTTTTTCCCTTGACCGAGATCTGTGCCATCTACATATAAAAAGGCAAGATAGTTATCACATAAGAAATACACTGAAAGAAAGATGCTACTTGGACAATATTTTAACAGCAGAGATTTCTCAGTGGGGAAGTTTTTACAGACCCAGAGCTCATGGAATTCCTTACCTTTGCCACTGCCTTCCTGAGAACCTTCAGTAGCTGGTCCTAAAATCCCTCATTCTATACATTCTCGACTAAATAGAAGATGGAGATATTTGAGGCTGTCACATCAAGTCTCTCCTTTGTCTACTGAGGGTAGTCAACGGCCAGCTATCTGTTGTCTATCCAGCTGGCCTTTCTGTATAATCTCTTGTTATGGGATTCATCCGTTCTGGTGCCTTCAGTGGGAAGCCACCATCTACCTGCCTCCCAGAAAAGTCTCAGTTATTCCAAATGGCTTCATAAGGGAACGCTGTGCTTCTCTTCCCACACCCTCTTTCTTTAATGCCAGCCCTAAACTTAGCCAGGCTCCTGCTCCTTTGAGCCCTGGTCAAATACAGGTTGCCCAGAATCAGGATGTTGCCACGGACTTAATATTCAGGAAGGCTTTTCTACTTTCAGAATTTGACTCCTGCACAGTTTGAAGGCCAAAGTTACTAAGTCCTTGGGACACCCTAATTTAAAAAATGTCCATCCCCACAACAAGAAGAGTTCCACCCATTTGGTTTTACCCATTTCTAATTTACTTCCCCTTCCTCACTGACCTCCTGTGGAAGCCACAGTACTTTCTGGCTGCCAGATCTGAAAGACATATAATAACTCTTTGCACGAGTCACTTACATTATTCTGTTTCTTCTTAGCCTGGGGAATTGGTTTTTAGTTTCTAATAATCAAATTGTAAGTAAACTGTTGTTAGTAACATTAAAATATGTGCTGGATTAATTAAACGGGGATATCTCCTAAGTGCAGATGATGTGACTGTTACATTTAAACCAAGAATCACAAAGATTTTATTTTTCCTTCTTTTCCTGCCATGTCATTTGCTATTAATTCAGAAGAACCTCAGATGCATTGGACCAGAGTTATGGGTCCTGGTTTTAGAATGGCATCCATAAGCCCTTCAAAGAATAGTTCAAATGATTTCTCCTCACAAAATAGGCAATTTCATGAACAATTTTCACTGCCTCCAACTCTCAGACTTAATAAAGTTCAAATCCAAATAATTATGAAAAAAACTTTATACACTGTATTTTTTAATTGTTCAGTTTGTTTGATAAGTACATTATTATAAGATTACAGTAAATATAAACAAACATATACATTGCAGAAATCATTCCCATCAATTCTTACCAATAAGAATTTTATTTTATTTATTTTTTTTTTTGAGGCAAAGTCTCACTATGTCGCCCTGGGTCGAGTGCCGTGGTGTCACGGCTCACAGCAACCTCAAACTCTTGGGCTTAAGTGATTCTCTTGCCTCAGCTTCCCAAGTAGCTGGAACTACAGGCACCCACCACAACACCTGGCTATTTTTTGTGTGGTTGTCATTGTTTAGCTGGCCCAGGCTGGGTTCAAACCCGCCAACTTTAGTGTATGTGGCTGGTGCCATAATCACTGTGCTATGGGCACGGAGGCACCAATAAGAATTTTAAACAATACTAGTGTTTGAAAGATGATATGTGCACACAGTGATACTTTTTCATGCCTAAATGATTGTGAATATCGTATCTTTCTTATTTCTGATGTCTAGCCATCCACCAATTCTCTTTGAAGGTTACCGATTTAATATTTTCTTGTATTATCTTTCTAAAGATTTTTCTATTCACTTGAAAGCACATATGTGTTCCTTCCAGATTACTACAGAGATAACTTAGGCAGGTATATCTATCTGTTTGTATATACATACAATATACACACCAAGTATGTATATGTAATACTGTTTCATGCTTTGCTTTATTTCATTAAGCATACATAAAGCTATCTCATTGTATTTAAACTATATGGCATTCTGTGTTGTACAGTAATTTATTTATTTAACCTGTTTGCAACTTGAACTTCATTACTGATGGGTATTCAAGGGGTTTTCAATCTATAGCAATGGATAGCCATACATATAGGCTATATATATGACTTACATATACATATATATGGTTTATAAACACATGCGTATCATTCACAGATATGTGCACAGGACACATTTTCAGAAGTAGAAATCATACTTACAGTTATAAATTTTATATTTTAGTAAATAATCATTGTCATAGCAATGCTTGAGAGCATATTTTACATTTTTCTCTAAACTTTAAAGAAAATATTTCTTTTTATCTTTTCAAATCACATGAGTGACAGAGTATCTCATTGTCGTTTTAATTTGCACTCCACTTATTAGGAATGATTATTAAACAATTCCTTCATTCAATGGGCCTCTGCATTTTACTTTTTAAATAAATAAACTTTTACTTTGCAAAAGAAAGTTGCAAAGATAGTTCAATCTTTCTCTATACCCCATATCTGGTTTCCCAGGTATCCTTGTCAAAATGAATGAAACCATATTCATAATTCACAGATTAACTAAACTATTAACTAAACACGTTCAGACTTCTTTAGTTTTTTTATGTAATGACCTTTGCTGTGTCAGGATCTGATCCAACATACCATATTACATTTAGTCCTCCTGTCTCCGGAGGCTCCTGCTAATGGTGACAGTTTCTCAAATGGTCTCTTGTTTTTGATGACCTTGACAGTTTTGAGGAATACTGGGCTACTTTGCTCTGATATATGGTTTTCTCTGGCTTCTTTCAAGATTTTTTTCTTTGCCTTTTGTTGTCATCATTGTTTTGTTTTTGTAATTTGAAAATCACACCCCTTGCTGTGGTTCTGGCAGGGGGGATTTGGTTGTTTATCTCCTGGCTGGTATTCCCTGAGCTCCCTACTCTCATGACAGTCAATTCTGGAAAGTTCTCAGCCATCATTATTTCCAGCATCTTTTTCTGTTGTCCTTTACTTCTTTTCTAATATTCCACTTACTGGTATGTTACACCTTTCATTATCTACTGTAGTTCTCGGATGTCCTATTCTGCTCTGTTTTGTTCATTCTATTTTCTTTTCTCTTTGTACTTCAATTTTCAAAGTTTCTCAGTTTTGAGAGAGCCTGAATCTTTGGGCTGTGACTCTCACGAGGTTTCTGAGTGGAATAGTTTCATTTTATTTTGCCCCTCCTGCCTCTTCATCTCTTCCCTGGATGCACCATCCCAATCTGATCTCTTTTCTTGCAGACCAGGTATGTTTATTGTCCCTTATGTGAGCCAGGAAGATGCAAGGCGGCTGCTCTAGGGGGAGAAATGACTGTCCCCCAGCTGGGATTAGCTTTCCCCCTCGCAAAAAAGCCTTTCCCCCTGAAGGTTAGGTTTTTGTTTTAGAGAAGGCTCTGTATGCATTTCACAATGATGACTTCCCCTCCCCCAACAGAGCTGGGAGGGGACCTTTCTCAGATCTTCACTGGAGACACCCCATGTGGTTCCTAGTGGCCATTGCCACAAAAGTTTAAGGGTCTCCTAAGACAGCAGCCCCAGGCTAATCTACACTCAGACTCTAGTGCTGCTAAAGTCTCCATTTCACTGTAATTACCGACTTGTGGTTCCAGTGGCTTAGTGGCTTCTGCTCCAGATAAGCAGATTTCCTCTGGGTCTCTTTGGATATGTCTGTCTCTCCGGATTTTGGGGACAGTGGCTGGCCCTACAATTTCAACTGTCTCATGTGCCCAATAAAAGCTGTTGGTTTTCAGTGTGTCCAGCTTTTTCTTGTCAGAATGAGAAGTGACAACTTCTAGACTCTTCACTATGGGGAGCTGAAATCTGAAGTTTCCATAGTTCCTTTTTAATAAACCGTTTTTGTCATTTTCTCATTGTTTAGTTGCCAAGTTTGTCTTTTTCTTCTACTGCCTCTTTCTATATTAAGGAAAATAGTCCTTTGACTGTTAGATGGGTGGCAAATATTTTTCCAGGTTTTTATTTCCTCTTCCTTGACGAAGGTGTGATTAAATGCCGTAAATTTTTAATATGTGCAAAATTTAAAATATGTAATTTTATCAATATTTTCTTTTTGGTATCCAGGCTTTGTATTACTCTTTGAAAAATATTCCAGATTCAAAACTATAAAATAGTTCTTCTCTAGTTTTTGTCCAATGTATTTTTGTAATTAGATTTTATATTTCTAATAAAAGAAAGCAGGTTAATTGATTTCTTTAGAATTTGATCATTTGAAAATTTGATCTATTTGAAATACAGTATTCAAATATTTCAGAAGATAAGAGAATTTAGAATATAAGTAGCATTCATATTAGTGAAATAAAAATTTAATGGGTAGTGTTAAAAATAAATGAGTAACTATTTCTATTGAAAGGAAATCAGATTCCTACTAATTTCTTATAATAATCATTATAGAAGGATTGAAATAGAAACAGAACATTTTCATCTGACCATTTGGAAACTAGGGTATAGAAAATTAGCCCCTGACAATGTTTCCATTTCAAATTCAATATCAATATTTGCTTTTCCTTCCATGCACTTCTAAATAATTATCATCATAACACAAATGTCATAATAATAAGACTAAAATATATGCCTTATTATAAGCATTCTTTTCATGCTAAAACACTAATTTTTAGTTACATAATATTCCATGAATCCTAGTTTTTGAACTGTACATAAGTGAGGAGTACTCAGTTATTTCCAAATTATATTACCATGTTTTAGATTTTATCTAATATGAAAGAAATAGCTTTAAAATTTTATCCAAGATGATCTTTAATTATTAAGACGTAGAAAGGTAAACAGAAAGAGTAAGAATAAGAAACTTGGCTTACAAGAATACACCGGAGTAAAAGTTGGGAAAACAGTTGTATCTTTGAGCCATTTTAGAGGAAAATAATGGATCAGCTGAGGAGATTCCCAGGCCTCAGAGGCCAGGAAGGAAAAGGGTGGGGGAAGGGAGGAGGGGAGCCAGGATAATACAAAAAAATACTAAAGCTCCATGACTAGCACTTTACAAATAATAAATTCATAAATGGTAAATTTTAGGTCATTTTAAATAATTTTTAAATTAAAAATTTAATTTAAATTTATTTAAAAAATATAAAAATTGTTTTTATAATTTTTTATAATTTATAATTATAAATTTAATTTATATTATTATTTAATATTATTTATATAAATATAATTTATAATTATAAACACTATAAAAAATTTATTAAAAATAATTTTAAAAGATAGAATTTTTACTTTGTCATATATATGTACTTTTTTTTTTTTTTTTGCAAAATCTAGTTGTTCCAAATCGTCTTCATTTTCTGCTTCTCTGCGATCATCTGAAAGTGCTGTGGTTTCCTCTACAAGCTATTAACTAAAGGATGCTTATTTTTTAATGTAGCTGTGACAACTGATAATAAACCAATTAAAAGGCATTTTCTTCTGCCTGCTTTGCCTTCAGGGGAACCCTTTCCTTTGAACAATAATTCTAGCATTTTAAATGAAAATCTCTCTGTAGCCCTCAGGCTAGTCACATAAACAAAGTCATCTAAACCTATCACGACCTCATTAGAATTAGCCATAAAAACAATTAGACCTATTTCTTTTTAAACAATGCCTCAGAGCCACACAGGTTGAAGCAAGAACAAAATTTTGAGCTATTTTCACATCTATCCACTGGTTTTCTTTAATGTGTAAAAAATACAGGAGAAGTTGCTGAAATAAAGGTAGTACTGAAATCATAGGTACCCATAAAGAAATCCATTTCTTGATTTAACAGCAAACCATCACACATGAATTTAACTAACATTTAATTTTGCAATTGGGGTTTGGTTTTCAATCCCTTTTGAGATGGATTGTTAGCATCTAAACGAATCTCATGCCTAAGAAAGGCGACCTACTTGCTACTGGGGGATGGCTGTCCTGTCCCTGTCATTTTCCCCATGACCAAATTTATGCTTTGATGAATTGTCCCTGAAGTTCTGGTTACACAAAGGGGGGAATAAGAAGTGTAATAACATGTGGCCTGCTGATTATAATAACGCCTGTGGCCTAGTTATGAACTAGGATGACACAATTACAGAAAGATTGTTCCATGTGTTAAAAAGTTGCTAAATTTTGTAAGATTTCCAGGTAAAGTCCCACAGTCCCAGAATGTCATCACAGGGCAGTCTTCAGAGGAGATTCAGAAGTACACTTAGAAATGACAGATAGAGGAGTTCCCAAGACACAGACACGCTATCTACGTCCCAGTCATAATTGGCTGAGCCACCCTGTACAAGGAGTAGCTGGTGATGACACTGAGTCAGATTCCTCAACATTCCTGAGTTCCTCTTATGTCTGGTAGAGAAAAATCTAATGAAGGATGTCATTAAAGAAAATAATAGAGAAACTAATAAATAAGAACAAGCTTTATAGAGAAAGCTTTTTGGAGAGGAATAAAAGAGAACACTTAAATGCAAAAAGTTATACTAATAATATTTGATATTTATGCAGCATTTTCTATGAAATAGCTACCATTAACATATATTAATTAATTTAATCTTTACAAAACTCTTTGAGAGCTAGATATTTTATAGTGCTATCTTACAGGTATGGAAACTGAGATAAGAGAGATTAAGTAATTTGCTGGAGATCACAAAACTATGACTGGCATGGGTTATTGTTTCCAAAGTGTATTTACCTTAACTTGGATTCCTGATTGCTTCTCTGAGAAAATGAAGCTTAATTTCTGGCTTTGGTAGAAAATGAAAGAGATCTTTTCAAACCATTCCTAAAATGGCCAGAGTTTAATGTCAGTCCTGCGCTGTTTAATATTGCTTTTGTTTTATTTTGCAAAATTGGATCCGCTGTATTTGATTACAATATTAATTAAATGGTCACCTAGACACCACTTATTTTCCATTGGGTGATGTACTTAAGCATCTGTGTGAAACAGTTATTTATCTGAATTACTTCTGCAGTGACTAGAAAAGGATGCAAGCAAAAGATTATTGCGCATGTTTTTAACACAGCCTGGATCTGGAAGATGATGAAGAAGATGAATCAAGCTTTCCAGAGACAAACCTTCCTCAGCAAATATTCACGCATTTGTGCACTTGTGACAAGTGGACTCTTTTCTGACTTTGCCAATAGAAGAGGATGAGCCTTTTACCCTGATCCTTACCTTAGCTGGCAAATCTTACCCAACCCCTTTCTCCAAACACGACTTACCCACCGTATACCAACGGGCTTTCTCATTTGTTGATGTATATTTGTCTTTCCTCATTCTACCCACATCTGCCTCTAGTATTTCCCTTGCTTTTTCCTATTGACACAATTCTAGCTCCTGGAGGACGGGAGGGCCGTGCCTCTCTGGGTCTCCTACTGGTCTAATCTCCAACTACCCTTTCTACTCCCAGCCCAGGGAGCCAGCGCTTATGAAATACAAACTGTGTGGATACACAGCCAAAACCAAGGTGCTTATGAATATGCAACTGATGAAGCCACAGGAAAATGAAACATAGTAAGGTGGGTGAGCTGCTGAATCTACAGCTGACACTAGACAGTTTGGGGAACAATGAGTTATCCATCAACACTGCCAAGATGACCTCTCAGGGGTCCGAAGGTATGCCTCAGAGAATCATTCAGATGCAGCAGATCGGACATCACAGGATTTATCTTTCTGTCTAGGAATCCTTGAGACCCGAGATTATTACTTTAAATTAGTGAAACAAATTGGAATAGATTTACGTTTAGCCAGCATCTACCTCTTCATGTACACATCTCCAGATTCCCTTTAACCACTGCTCCCTGCTAACATTAACAACAAAATAACTCCCTTCACCTTCTCACTAGATTCAGAAAGTTAATGGATACATCAACTTGTTTTATGATTGTATATTTGAAAGAAGATGGGTGGGGGGTGCCTGTGGCTCAGTGAGTAGGTGCCTGTGCCCCATATACCGAGGGTGGTGGGTTTGAACCCGGCGCCAGCCAAACTGCAACAACAAGTAAAATAGCTGGGCGTTACGGTGGGCACCTGTAGTCCCAGCTACTTGGGAGGCTCGCCTACGCCCAAGAGGAGGAGGTTGCTGTGAGCTGTGATGCCACAGCACTCTACCGAAGGTGACAAAGCGAGACTCTGTCTCTAAAAAAAAAAAAAACAGAAAGAAAGAAAGAAAGAAAGAAAATGGGGTTGGTATTTATAAATAAATCATTATGAGTAATACCGAACTCTAATCCTCTCCTAAAAAGCCTTTTATTCTTGTTTTTATTCAAGTCCCTCTAAAAACCATGAAACATTATTTGCAATTACAATTTAAATACTACTATTTAAAAGCCAGAACAAAAAAGAAACCAGAATATTTGGTAATATACTTCCAAAAAAACCCAGTCAAGATAATATACGTTACTGAAAAAAAAAAAAACTCTCTTATTAGGGATTTAAAGGGCAAAAGCAAAGGATTATTAACCAGAAATATAGGAAATCACTCTAAATTTGAAGTTAATACACCAAAGCTCAATGAGGAACTTGCTTTTACTTTGGAAACAAGTATAGGAGGCAGAAAGAAGAGGAAGATCTAATTCTATTTTTTCCTTTTGACTTTTTTAATGCCCATGTATTAGTTTATTAGAAATAAAAAATGTTTTACTTAACAAATATTTTTATATTTTGTTTGTTACCATGTGGCAAATGAAATAAAATAGACCTGAAATTTTAAACAAATTTATGAAATCTACAACTGGAAATTTGCAGACAAAGGGTGAGAGGAGAAATCCTTCATATGCTCAAGGTAAGTGACATGTTTTCATCATTAGTTTTTTAATTCATGTCAACTTTGATTTTTAACTGCCTGTCCAACTGCCTACAGTTTCCCACTTTAGTTATGAATCACTGTCTCTCCATATAAATTTGGGGGCCAAATTACTTTACTGATCTCTTTTTCTCTTCCGCACTACACAGAGTAGCTGCTAAACCACCCCGGCCCCTCCACTCATCACAGTCATATATACCCACGATGGACTCAGGTCAAAGTATCATTACTTGTGATGGCTGAAGGAATTAAAAACCAAATCCACAAACTTAAATCTGCATTCTGAAGCATTGAAAAGACCCCATTAGCAGTCTAATAACAAAAAAGAACCAGTTAAAATATTCATACAGAAAGAAAATATGCTGGGTGATAGGCAAACAGCACATCTTAGGGATACCATTAATGGGAATATTTTTATAAAATTCACAGGAACTAGTTTTCTAATGACTGGAGTATTTGTATTCTAAGTATTTTTTAAATAGAAAGATAAATGAATGCTTTCAGATTCTGCTATCAGTGAACCAGAAAATAAGATGGTATTTCTAATTCATTCCCTGCATTACTTGAATGGATGATTGAAGCTTTTGAATATTAAAATGTTTAATAGGCAAAAATTTTATTTTTATAGTTTATAAATAAATGGCTGAATGTTTAATTTTTATTTACATTTTTTAACTGGAAACTTAAGGTCATTCATAAGGAAATGCATATAAAATAAAAAGATGGGCCACAGTTAACACAGTATGTGTCTATATTTTTAGACATCTTCTTGTTTTGAAATTATGTCATTCCCAGCAATAACACAAGGTTATATCTCGAAGTTAGTTTTAACTTTAAATAAATTTGTGTCCCTGTGAAGAGAGGAGAGAGACACTAAGGAAGGATGAAAAATAGCAAATGAGTGAGGTAAGAGGAAGAGGGCTGTGGTTTAAAACATCTAGTTTATTTATTTGCACAGCTTGTATTCACCATGAAAACACGTCACTTTGTTTTTTCCCACACCCAATGTAGAATCAGGTCCAAAAGGGATTTTCAGACACAGTGAAAGAGAACTGACAGTCAGTAGAAGAGGCATCTACGTGTTCCTCCTTAAAAATTCCAGCCACATCTATGTGAAATGACCTGCAGTCCACTTTATTTAATTTGACCTGTGGTTTCATTTTTCTTCCACGCCCATGATTAATAACGTTTTGGAGATTTGTGAAGCCAGCGAACATTTGTCAAATGGGACCGTCTGCTTATAACAACGAGTCAATGGCAGAAGAGCTCCGTAGTTCAGAAGTCCTCTAAGCTGCTCTTAGCTTTCTTTATTCACTGCATTCTAATGGATCCTTTTGGCTGGAAACCTTTCCAACCAAATCATTAAAGCACTCAAATTACATGCCTTGCACGGGCTCCTTCTCTCCTTTCAACCCCACCCAATCTAGTTCAGGTCCTGTAACCCACAGAGATGTACTAAAAATCCTGCAAACTGCCTTACATGTCTTCAATCCCCTCCCTCACCCTACCCTGCCTTCCCCTGCCAGATCAGGCCAGAGAGTCCTGCTTTCTACCCTAGGAAACCCAGTGCTTGCTGGATCTCATTCAAATTCCTCACGTTCAAAGCATTCCCATCACTCTTCCCATTTCCCTTTGCTAGACTCTATGTCAGCCACTGAAGATGCACCGATTTACTCCAGAGCCCTCCAAATATACTCCATAGGGGCTCTGCACCATCACTGAACTCAGCATTCCCTTGTTTGAATGTCCCTTTCCTCTGTACTTCTTCTCAAACTGCCTGTATTCCTACTAGAAGTCTACTACCTTCCTTTAAGGACAAGGTCAAAGATTTACTCTTTCCCTGAACTACTCCTGATGGTTCAGCCCACCAAGGGTGATCTCTTTTTTGAGCAAGCTTCTGCTCCTTCAGCCCTTGCAGCTACCGTCTTGCCTTACTGACTGTTCACATCACACCCCTTCCTCTTGCTGAATTACAAGGTCCTGAATCTAGCTATCCATGGAAGCTCAGCATACATGGAAGCACTCGCACAGTGCCTTATAGGTGGTTAATCAATATCGACTGAATGAATCAACAGTAAAAGGGCAAGTAAGCTACTGATTTAACCAAAAAGTTTTCCATGAGGCTTCATTTTGAGTAAACCCAGGTCCGTGTCCACATTATCTCAGCTATGACTCTTTAAACAGGGTAAAGCTTCAGATATGCAAGTTCTATGCTAACGTATTTTAAGCAGATAGAAAAAAGGAGTGTCTTTACAGTCCTGTTTTCTTTAAAGAAGAAAGCGATCACAGGGCTTCAAGAGAGAGTTTACCTAACAAATTCAAAAATTGTGACCTGGTTGTTTGCACCCTTACAATAACCTGCAATAAAAACAAAAAGAAGAAGAGGAAAGAGATTGTGCATTATGTCAGATTTTTCACTTATTTTGAGGATCTTTTCAAAGAGAACGATACTTTGAACTTGTAAGATGATAATGCTATCTGTTTGGGATTGATCCCACTCATTCCACTATGGGAAATCTCACTTCATATTGGCTGAACCACTGATACGAGTTTTAAAGACCAAACAATCTGAGAAATTGAATATGCAAGGCTGTCCATGTTTTACCATGATGTGTAGAGGTTCAGAACACATGTGATTAATAGTTCACTTCCTTAAATTAAATAGGACACTGGTAGCCTAAAGGTCTATAATAGGGACAAGAAAACCTATGTCATGTTCCTATCATAACATTACTGTGTTTCTATCATACTTTATAGATGTGAGAGGAAAGGACAAGGTTCCCAGCGTATTGGGGCCATCTTTTAATTTCCCCATTTCATTCAATCCTTCAACATCAATTAAATCTTTAGAAGTATGAATATATTTGCCTGTACACATTAGGCTCAAAAAGCATATTCTTTGTGTACACTTTATTTACATATACCCCTTTTTTCACACAAAATTTAAATAGTTCTACAACTGAAGCCATTCGTTTTCCTGAAAAATCAGCGTTACTGGTTAACTTTGCAATTGCTTCTAATGGCATCATTCCTCTCCCTTGATTTGAAGCAACCAAGACCCTCAATATTTCTCAGACCAGTTGTTGGACTATTCTGCACATTAAATGTACTAATTCTAGTCCTTCTCCACTTTAAGGCATCACACACAAATGTTGAAATTAATCTTTTCCAAAGTCCATTGCTTATCCACATTAAGCACTACTAACTCAAACTGATCCTTAATTCATTATATAAAATAGTTCCAACTTGCTTTGCTAATCTTAATGTGTCACCTTACGTTGTAAACACACCCCCAGCTTCCCTGCAACTCGGTTATTTCTCATCCTGCACTACCCACTTCGTCAAAGTACGCGCACTCAGGATCTTCCTCCCTGAGACTTAATTTTCCTTCTTTCTCGACAGAGGCAAAGAAATTGCGACGTCCTCCAACAAACACCTGAACCATAATTTCTCTATATTCTTGAATGACTCCCTGAGATGTTTGAGCTTTGCCATTCCTGGAAACCCGTATTTCACTATTTGCATATTTTATGGGATTCTCTGCAATGCATTCTGCTTCCTGGTCTCTAAAGCAGAGGTAGCTTTATTTACCATCACTTGGAGTAGGCGCTCAAAAATTTTTATGTACTTGTTGACATTTCAGATTACAAATCTGTTATCTAAATCCTGCACGTCTTCAGAATTGTATAGCAAAATATGGCAAAAATGGCAATGTTCCACATGGTTTCATACCCTCTAGAAGACGCAGGGTAAGAACCAGCGAAGGAGGGGGACTCTGGTCTGTGGTGTCTGGGCACAGATGCTCATAGCATTTGCCTAGACGCATGGATTTATTTTAACTTGCTTCTTTGCTTACTGTTCCATTTCTGTGTTTTTCACTCATTCTTCTAATTTCTCTCTGTCCATCTTTAAAGCCAACAGGGATATTCTCCGGCCCTTTGCTGAGCTCTGCTAGAACTACCCGGGGAGTAAAATATTTCTGACTTCTGAGATACACTATAAGGAATGATGATTACCTCGGTAGGATAGTGCTCATCTCTAAACTAACCTCCCAGTTTGTGGAGAAAAATAAAAATATAAAAACTTGAAGTGGATTTCCATGTTTGAGACTCTGAAAAGAGTTGTCAGTCAACATAGCTAGCATTAAAAAGAAAACAAATGATTAAAGCTAATATATATGTGGTGGTGTATGTGTGTGTATTAAATATCTATCAACTAAACACACTAAAAGAAAATTAAAAATCACCAACAGCTCCTTTAAGCAGCTTTTCTATCGATATTCCAATTTCCCCAACTTATATAGCTTTAATATACTATCAAAAAATGAATGAAAGTTTAAAAGGAAAGCAGAGGTGAATCTAAGTTGAAAAATTATTATACCCGCATTTGTTTTTTTGTTGAAGTTTTTCCAGTGCTATACTCTTTCTTAGGTTTTATATATAGCCATGTCATTTTTGAAAAATGACAATGGTTTTTCCCATAAATATCCACCTTGAAATATGAAGTAAATTAAAAATAATAACTGTAGTGAAACTGCAGATTACTTAAGGTGAATGTTTAGAAAACCACTTACCTCCAGTTGCCACAGTGATTTCACGTAGGAAATGGCCATAAAATGGAAAATCGAAGGACAGATTCACTCTCTGCAAGGAACAACAGCAGAGAAGAAAATCAATAACGTATAGCCTGGTTAATGTAAAGTGAAGAGAATTTTATTTAAAAAAAAATGATGCTTCTACTGTACCCCACTATTATGGTAGTTGCCTTTGAAAACCTGAGTCCTGAAGGGACTGAAGGATATTTTTCCTGGTAATTAAATTTGAAGTACATGAAAAGAATAAAGTTAATATCACTACTGCATTTTCCTTGTCCACTCAAAAAGCAGCTCAGTCATCCTGGTGACAATTTGCTTTGGGGTTTCTTTTAGGTTGACTAGTTTCTCCAAAAGAGTAGCGCATGTTATTTATGAAGACTTCACACTTATTAAATATTCAGTTTATTTTCTGTACATCCCACTTATGAAAGGCAGTTTCATGGAAGACCATGTCTTGCCCCTATAAATCTAGAGCTACAGACCTTCTCATTTTTAAAATACAGCAAGCTCTACAGATTTAGCATATTATGTCCGCTTTTGAAAGCACAGAGTTGTAGAACAAATAATACTGGTTACTGGAGAACTATGTATAAAAAGAAAACTAATGTTATTTAGAAAGGAAGTTCATAAATTTATCATTCTTTTTTCTAAAAAGACACCTGTAGCTTTAGCTCTTAATATTTAAAACAATTATGTGTGTGTGTGTATATGCATATAGCATGTGTGCATTTTTTTTTTTTTTTTTTTTTTTTTTGAGATGGAGTCTCATTATGTCGCCCTTGGTAGAGTACTATGGCGTCACAGCTCACAGCAACTCAAACTTTTGGGCTTAAGTGATTCTCTTGCCTCAGCCTCCCAAGTAGCAGGGAGTATAGGCCCCACTACAATACTTTGCTAATTTTTGTTGTTGTTGCAGTTGTCATTGTTTGGCCAACCCAGGATGTGTTTGAACCCGCCTGCCCTGGTGTATGTGGCTGGCACCCTAACCACTGAGATACAGGCACCGAGTTCTGTGTGTGTTTGTGTGTGTGTATTTCTAAAAACAATATATATTAAACTTTATTTAACATATATTTAAACAAACTTTATTTAATATATAATTTTATCTAAACTTGTTTTTTATTAAACAAGAAAGCAAAACAAAAAACCCTAGCTTTTTGTATGTTTAAAATGGTATGAAATAGATCTAATATAATTAGGCAAGAAATAAGAAAAACATTAAGTTATAACAAAGATGATCAAGTGAAATATAAGTGTCCAGAGAGAAAGTAATTAGCTGGTTTTAAGCCCATCAGCACATACCAACTACCTATAATAAAATACTATTATATTAAAATTCTACTATTTCTGTACTATATCTCTCCCAATATACAAATTAAAAAAAAAAGAAGGTTATCTAGATTGAATTTAGCTCTTTCTAATTTTGTAAATGATTGCTTTCTTTTATATCCATCAGAGATTTTTAATGACTTATTTGGCATGAAATTAATCACTTGGAATTTAGAGACTTTCAATTAGGTTTTCTTGTCTGTTTAATGAAAGCCACATCTTTGTAATGAGTTTATCATCACTTTTGTTTTTTGCTGACTAACAGAAGCCATAAGGCCTATTTCACTACACTAAGTGAAATGAGTGAGTGGTCACTAATAAGCCTAAAATGAAAGCTTCAATGTCAAAGTCACTCATCTCAAAGAAGATATTAAAAAAAAAAAATCCTATTAAGGCATTTGGTTCGTGTATTGTTTTCCATCATTCTCATTGATTTTCATGCTCATCAGTAAATTGGTAACATTTACAACTGCAAGCACTCTCACTTCCCGAAAGGAAGTTTGGTTTAAACATAGGTTCTTATCAAACTGTATCCATGATTCTCACGGAGGAACTCGAGGGATATGACATGAATTTCTCAGCAGTTATAAATATTTAAATATGTTTAGAATTAGATTAAGTTAAAGGAACACATACATGAGACTTTTCCATGACGAGCAAATAAGACTTTAGAGAAAATCTGCTAATACATCAAGTCATCCTGAAGAGCTAATTCTAAGATTGAAAACTGGTCTGTTCAACGATCATTCTTCCATAGTTCCTACCATGACCTGCTTCACCTTGATACAGAATAGCAATGGCAACTTAGGAAGATGTTACCTTTGAAATGGTTGCAAAATCCACTTCTCTCCAGTCACTGCTGACATTCTTCCCTAAGAGTATTTCTCTATTATTACAATGACTTTGTCATAGGTATGTTCGAGGGGACTCCATTCTCCATACCTGGTACCATATCACTCCCCTGCTTCAAATCACCCACTCTAGAATCCCACAGTCCACCATGGCGGACATGCGCTCTCTGCCTCATCATTAACTGCCCCTGCTTCTTCACAACTGTTTTCCTCACACTGTCTCCTCCAGACAGCCATAGTCAACATCTTTCTTTTTTTTTTTAACCTGCTACCCATAACTCTTGCCTCTGGTATTTCTACATGACGACCCTTCCCACTATAATAGTCTCTCAACCTTGATTAGCCCTAGCTTCTATATTTTCAACCCTCACCTTGGGTTTATGTTATCCCCCTAAACCAACCCTGATATAAGGTCTTAGGGACGATGTTTTGTTGGGAGGGTGTTCCTAGTAAGCCCTTGCTAAAGGAAGTGGGAAAAAACAATGACAAGTACAATATTGGGTATGCTACCATGATAGCCAGTTGGCCCTTCATCCCCATCAAGATCCTCTGAGAAACAACAAAGAAAATGTTCAGAATTATTTCATTGGTTGTCAGAAGGCTGGGACATTCATCCTTCCACTCTCACTGGACTTTGTGATTAATTGGACACAAAAGTTGGAAGTAGGGCTGGGCAGAACAGTTGGATGTAAGGCTGGGTATAGTGGCTCATGCCTGTAATCCTAGCATTCTGGGAGGCTAAGGAGGGAGGATCCTTTGAGGTTAGGAGTTCCAGACAAGCCTGAGCAAGAGAGAGACACCATCTCTGCAAACCACAGACAAAATTATCTGGGCATGGTGGTGTTTACACATAGTCCCAGCTACTTGGGAGGATGAGGTGGGAGCATCACTTGAGGCCAGGAGTTTTGCAGTGAGCTATGATGACACCACTGTCCTCTAGCCAAGGTGATAAGAGCAAGATCATGTCTCAAAAACAAACAAACAAACAAAAAAAAAAAAAAACTGGTTGACTGTTGAATCACAGTACCACCAAATTAGAGAAAAGAAGACTGATTTGCTTGGTTTGGTGTGAGAAAACTTGCTCTGTAGTTATGCAAACTGAAACCATGCTATAATTACTATACTTTGAACATTGTGCTTTCTTGAATGCTTGGATCTTATTCTTTAGGAAATAATGTAAAAGAAAAAAAAATAAGATTCAGGAAAATGGTCATGTGAAGACCCAATACATTGATTAAGAGTCTGGGCAAAACCCAAAATAAAAGCTCACAAGTAAAATGTTAAACATGAAAGACATAAATAAAATCAACTGAGTTTCCTTTTTTACATTAATTATTAGCAAGGGTAGGAAATAGTAATTTTGAGACAAACAGAGGTATTTTGTCTTCATAGGCTGGAGGATAAATTTTGAAGTACTGTCACAGGTATACATTGTCCAGGTGGTTCAAAGTAAATTTATGGCAGCTACAGCCATACAGAACTGTAACCTTTAAAGCTATGTCATGCTTTCTCAAAACATGCCCCACTGAAATTTCTGTTGGCAACAGACTACCAGAGCTGTTGGCAACAGACTGTCACAGCTGCTGTGGTATTGCAGCTTCTAACAACTTCAAACTCCCGGGCTCAAGTGAATCTTTTGCCTCAGCCTCCTGAGAAGCTGGGACTATGGGTCCCTGCCACTATGCCTGGTTATTTTTAGAGACAGGGTCTTGCTCTGGCTCAGGCTGATCTCAAACTCCTGAGCTCAGGCAATCCACCCGCCTGGGCCTCACAGAATACTAGAATTACAGGTGTGAGCCACCACACCAAGCCTGAAGAAAATTTGTATTAACAAAAGTTTTAATAATTGCTGAGTTCACGATTTCCTGATAGCTAAGGATCTAAGAATACAGAGAACAGCTACTTGTTCAAACATGAATTTATGCATTAATCATTAATTTTTATACACATATCTTAATATTCTGCTTTTAATCTTTCAAATAATTTTTTTAAATTTATTTTATTTTTTATTTTTTATTTTTTTTGAGACAGAGTTTCAGTATGTCACCCTGGGTACAGTGCTGTGCTGTCACAACTCACAGCAACCTCAAACTCTTGGGCTTAAGTGATTTTTTTGCCTCAGCCTCCCAAGTAGCTGGCACCACAGGTGCCCGCCACAACGCCTGATTATTTTTTGATGCAGTTAGTCATTATTGTTTTAGCAGGCCTGGGTTGCGTTTGAACCTACCAACTTCGGTGTATGTGGCTGGTGCCGTAATCACTGTGCTATAGGCCGTGAGCACAAATTATTTTATTTTTGAGGGACAAATCTCTCCAATAGGTGGGGCATGATTAATACTTACTAAATGCAGGCATTATTGGTAGAATGAGATTTATGTTATTTTTTCTAGAGACAACATCAAAAGGAAACCAAATAAATCTCGAAGCATGTTATTTTCAGTTTATTTATGCTAAGTAATATTAACTTTGGAAGGAATTGCAAAATTTAAGAAAAAATATATTTGCTTTATTTACATGGATATTCCCAGTAATGCTGGCCTTATTTCCAGTAAAACTTCTATATCTCTAATACACAAAAATATCTAAATAAACATCAGGAACTATGATAAATGTGATTCAGTTGGGATGTGATATATTCTTAAAAATACATATAACAAGTAGCTAGCTCTCTTGAAACTGAATAAATGTTTAGATTATTTCAGTCTTACTCTTTACTAACCATGATGCACATTTTACAATTGTCTTTTACTGGAAGCAGCCTGGGCTTTATTTATAAATTTTCCTTGTTCTTTCCTGTAATAATTAATTAATGACCCCAGATGATTTTGGAGTCAGAGACCTGAAATTACATTCCAGCTTTAGTACTTAGTAGCTGTGTGATTTCATAAATCCTTCACCCTTTTTATTCCACAGATGGCTCATTTGTTAAGTCCAGCCACTTCTTTAAAAGTTTAGTATAAGGATCAAATGACCAACAATACCTGGACTGTCATAAAGACAGAGTAAATGATGCTAATAACATTGTATCGTACACATAAAGTTGTTGAGCATAGCAGTGATTTTTTTTTAACAAACACCATTTCCCTTAACAAAAATAGCTCCTTATTTGATTCCTAACAGCTGCAAATGATTTGATATATGACTATGTTCTTTCTACTATAAAAATGCATCACCACAACACTTAAAAAAAAAAAAAAAGAAACTAATTCAGGCAAATCTCTTTTCCAATAGAACTGATATTGCAATTAGACATTATATTTCTGGGCAATGTTATGATGTCTTCATTATCGTTTTATTAAAATGATCATAATTATACTTACAGGTATTAGAAGAATGCAATTATCATTTAAGATATGACATTAAGAATTCTGCCTGTATTTAGTAAGTACGAGTGCTAAGATTTGTTGGTAAAAGTACAGTGAAAATTAAGATATTTGAATAGTCACAAAATATCATGTGGCAAGATATGTGTTAATTACAAAATGAAAATAGTAATTTTACAGTGAAGAAACAGAACCCAGCAGTGAGCACCTTAACCAGGCGATCAAAATTAACATCACCACTACTGAGACATCATGTACCTCTTGATACCATGTCACAAAGAAGGACAAAATAGCATCTCAGTTGTGGTATTGTCAAAAGAAAAAGACTTGTATTTAGATATAAAGGAACAGCAGGACACCCCAAATCAGGGATATTGTACAAAATAAATAGTCAGTAATTCTCCAAAGGGTCAAGTTTATGAACGACAAAGACTAAACAAATGTCGAAGATTAAAGGAAACCCGAAGACGTGACAAATAAATGCAAAGTAGGTCCTACATTGGATCCCAGGCAAGAAGAAAAACATAATTTGTGGACAGTTAGCATAATGTGGACAATTAGAATAATTGTCAGCCATTCATGTGTTTTGTTCTTGGTAGACATTACAGCTCCATTTTCCTTAAAATGCAGTAATGATCAAACATAATAGGACATAGTTTGAAAGCCAACAGATACATGAAGCCAAAGCTACAAAAGAAGGAAAATCTGAGAAAGGTGCAGAGCAGACTTCTCAGATCAAACGTGAAGAATCACAGGGACAGGATGAACAGAGCTCCAGGCCCTGCAGCCCTCACAAAGCAGGAGGTCCCTTGTCACGCAGATTCAGCCTCAACTACTCACTTTTTGCGCATTGAAGAGCAGCCTCCATTTCTTACCCTTTAAGGATAATTCCACGGGGCTGGTTTTCTTTATTTTTTTTAAAAATTTCTTTTTAATAAATCATAACTGTGTACATGGATGCATTTATGGGTTTCAGTGTACTGATTGGAGATACAACGTGAAATCTGCTTTCTAAACTTATAAAACATTTACTTTCTTTTAAAAATTTCTCAGTGGTAACTTTTGAGCACTGCTTTATTCCCCTACATCACTGAAATAGCTTCACTTACAAAAGTCACATAAACATAAAGGTTGTAGAATGATATAAATACAAATATAAATGGGTTCAAAACATTAAAATTAACCATCTGGCATAACTAGTAAATATTAAAGAGGGAAAATAGCAGACAGAAGCAGCCTCATGTGTGGGTAACTGTGATGTGAACATCTCTGGACATAACCTAAAGTTAGATCTTGCTTCTGAACCACAAGTGAACCTTGTATATTCCAAAATAATATAGCACAGTGGGTAGGATAATTAATAATACTTTTTATGATTTAGGATCTTTTTTTAAAAAACAAAAAAAACAAAAACGGAACATTAACCAATTCTCGCACCTTGGGAGTAGTTGCCAGTACACGGATCATTAATCTGTTGCCTAAAAACATTGGAAACCTAATTAAAAGATCAGAATGTTCATGGACAGGACTAATCAATACACAAATATACAGACAGGGAATTGGCTACTCCTTTCTGAAATGAAGTTCATCAATGGCATTGATTTTCCAAGTTAGAAATTCTGACCTCTTCAGCACTTTTTTTCATGGCAGAACTGAGAACTTAATTAACCCTGACTATTGGATGACACGTTTCAAGGGAATATTCATAAACCTGAGAACAAAATGTAAACATGGTGCAGTTTTCTGACTCTGGCTCACATGAACTTGAGGTGAAGTGAACTGTCACCAAGGCTTTTGATCTTTTCCCCTCTATGGTTCCCCATACTGGCTCAGGGTGCTTTGCCTGTACTTGTCAATGTTGAGAATTATTCAAAGAGTTACATGTGAATATTTACAGTGCAGGCAGAGTTCAGAGAAGCTGACCATTCAGAGAGAAAGTGTGACTAGGTTTTATAAAAGAATCCCCACAGGGTGAGAAGGGGAGGGTGAGAACCACAATTATTTCTAGATTTTTCCTGCTGTTTTAAAAACCAGGCGATGAACCTCTCCGGGCTTCTCAAACCTGAGTGGGTGAATGAATTCTGTAGGGTTCTTGCAGAAATTCAGATCAGATTTTGAGGGGCAAGGGGGCTGAAATCTCTCAGTTCTAATAAGCTCTCCTCGGCGTCTGTATGATGGTCTCAGGCACCCTCCTTAGAGCAGTAAGGCTCTAAGTTATATAATTGTTCTTTAAAACTCTAAAACCAGTGCCTAAGGAAACCTTGACAAGTATGAAATGGGTTAAAAGGATGAACAGATTTGTTTCTGGAGAACATCATCTGTATGGCCTGAAATTTTCCATCAGTGGAATTGAGGTGTAAAGGTCCCTCCCAGGCAGTGAGGCACCTTTAAAATAGTGATTTTCAAAAACCCTTTGTCCTCCCAGTATAGGTAAAGAAAGGGACATTCTTGTTATTTCCCTGAACAGTGATCACCCAACCAGGTAGGGCTGAAAAATATTCCCAGGAGTTTATCATTTACAGCTTGTAAAGCTCCTTCCTTTCTTCAGTTGATTACCATCTCCCCTCCAGGGAATAAACTCTGTTTATCTTACAGCCAGTGGTGACTGTTTCAAATGTAAATGTTTGCATAACAATCATGATCATCAAGGTAAGGCGTCTTTAACCCTGTGCCAGCATTTAAGCATTGCACAAATACTGAATTATTTAATTCTAAGGACAACCTTCCAGGTAAGTGTTGTACTAGGATCATTTAGAAGATGAAGAGAAAGTGATTAAGAAAGAATAAATAATGTGGTCAAGGTCACCAGGCTACTGGTTACCAAAGTGAGGCCTCAAATGCAGGCATCTGGTTCTAGGTCCCTGTGTTATGACACCAGACCAAGCTGCCCCACAGCTGCTGTATTAAGATGAAATATGTTCCCAGCCCATAAAAAAGGATAAATAACCCAGGTGACAGATACCCCCAATACACTGGCTTGATCTTTACACATCTATGCATTTAACAATGTCACATGTGCCCCATAAACACTATCTATCAATTAAGAAAAGATTCAGAATTCAGTGGGCAGCCTTTACCAGAGGAGGGACTAAATAATTCAAAGCTCAATTGCAAGTTGAAATTGAAATTCAGAGTGAATTTTAACTCTTCACTTTCCTCTGTTAATCTCTCTTTGCTTTGAGTTTTTTTATTTAGGAATAATTCCAAATTAAAGAAAACTTAGAAAAAATAACACAAACAGTTCCCTCCTCTATTTTTATGCAGAATCATCAATTTGTGACATTTGTCAGCATTTTTGAAAAGCTAAGTAAATGGACACCTGTCAACACAAGATCCCAGAGTCCCTCCCTTAAGAAGCCCTACCCACCCACCCATGCTCTATTCATCTCTGCAGTTCAGCATTCATGGATTCAGGAATAAGGAGCCTAACCTTGGTTTATTCATCACACTTGAACCATATATGGAGTTTCTTCTCAGATAGATGCCCCAGGATAGGGAATTCCTGCAAATTCTTCATTAACAGAGTGGCTAACAGGGCTTTACTTCTAGACTCACTGACATTTTAATGGAGCATCAGGAGTAAAAAGAGAGAAAGACTGGCCCAGTGGGGTGGTTCACATCTGTAATCCTAGCATTCTGGGAGGCCCAGGACAGCAAATTGCTTGAGCTCAGGAGTTTGACACCAGCCTGAGCAAGAGTGAGACCCCTTCTCAAAAAACAGCCAAGTGTTGTGACTAACGTTGGTAGTCCCAGCTACTTGGGAGGCTGAGGCAAGAGGATCACTTGAGCCCATGAGTTTGAGGTTGCTGTGAGCTGTGACGTCAGAGTACTCTACCGAGGGCAATAAAGCGAGACTGTCTCAAACACAAAAACAAAATGAGAGAAAGACACCCACTGTCTGGGGCTCGAATTCCAAGCACACTGGAATTCCTGATAGGAAAGCAGTTCATAAACAATCCACATGGAAATTGATCATTTTGCCAGGTGTAATATTCACCCACCACCTAAGAGACCTGCTATAATTTGATAGGAAGGAACAGACAAAAATAAGAATACTGTACCCAGGTGTAAAGAATCTTTTTAAAAAATATACTGAAAAACTAATCTGCCTGGGAAATCTCAATCCTCTAATGCTTTACGTGCTTTATCTTTTATAATTTAGGAATTAAGCCACCTGCTTGTAGGTGGGTTCATTCTTAAGAAACATCATATTCCATTTATATTTGGTGAAGTTGCTCATGGTACAAAACAGCTTAGTTTCAAAAGAGTCATCTTTATCATTTAATAACTTCAGGAGGAAAATATGTTTTACACTCATGTTATCTAAAATTAAACTGGCATTAAGTCCTCCTAGGCTCATGCAGAGAGGACAGAATAGATCAAAAATAGGTTGGAGAAGAGAATCTCAGGGAAAAACAAGAGTGAATAGACTTATTTCTTATAGCTGAGACATGGCTGCAGTGTCTCCTTTTTAGAAACATTTGTGATTATAAAAGTTTATGAAATGTAAAACCTTCCAAAAGTGTTTCATAGAAACCGAAACTGTTTACCTCACTTGTAATGTTTGACAGGTGAGTAGATATTTAGCTGTCTAGAATTATTTTATAGCCACCACGGGCAATGAAGACTATATTAGACATCTTTCCACGGGTAATTTTATGTAAATAATTGTACCCATCTTCCACTAAAGACCTAAAATGAAGAAACAAGATTAAATATGAGGCACTCAAATATGATCTGTAAAAACAAACAAACAAACAAACAAGAAACGAGCTTTTGCTTTGGAAAATGTTTGTTACATGCAAAAAAAAAAAAAATTGATTACTGTGGATTTCATAAGGCAGCTGTCTTCAAGGTCTAAAATTTGGTTCCTAGATTCAGGAAGAATAGTACAAGTAGCTTAAATGATTAGTGATATACTTCTATTTATGTAATTATATCAGTGTAAGGAACTTACTAAACTCAGCATATTAGATGGGTGAAATGTTCTATGGTTGCCCTACATACCCTCAGCAGGAGAGGGGATTGAGCATATCATGTAGTTACTGACTCCAAGGCCAGTGGGCCACCCATTTCCCAGGCATGCAGAGAAACAGAACTCACTCCCTCTCTCAGTGTTGGTTTTGTTTAATGAAACAAAGGCAGGCCTTCAAATAGGACTTTAGACAGACAGAATTAACTTCACTAAATTACTTAAGTAGAATAATAGTTAAATGGATTAATGGTAGGATTTGTGAAAAATGCCTAAGTAACTATAAAGCTCTGTAAAAATCTCATTTTAATCTACCATTTCTGGTAGGCAGGAGAGAAATTAATATCATAACCATTGAGTACAGGAAGAAAGTGAAAGGGAATTTAAGGCTTTGTCCAAGGTCTCACAGTTGTAATAAACTTGAATTTGGATCTTATGACGCCAAATACTACACTTTGGAATCCCTATGTTTTTAAAACAATTTAACCAGTTACCACTCTGAAATGTATTAACACGTATGTTTCTTAACAAGTTGAAGACTCAACCAAGGTTTTTAAACATGAGAAGATAATTCCATTAATATTTTATGCCTATCAGAGTTGTCTGAGTCCTTAAATTTCATTGGAACAAAAGTACTAGTAATAAGGCGGTGCCTGTGGCTCAAAGGAGTAGGGTGCTGGCCTCATATGCCGGAGGTGGTGGGTTCAAACCTCGCCCCGGCCAAAAACTGCAAAAACAAAACAAAACAAAAAAAAAAAGTACTAGTAGTATTGCACAAAGTATTAAATCACATGAAGTACATTTCTTTCTTTATATATGTAAAAGAAACCACACACGTATGTGTGTGTATAGCTTAATATGTATGTATAAAAACAAAATTAAGCTAGAGAGATACCTGCAAATAAAACTGATAACAGTCTGTTATCAAACTGCAGGAAAGTCCTATGAGCAAGTAAGACCAGGTTGATGAACTGTGCCTGTCTTAATTGAAATGAAGCAACTCAAAGAGTGCAGTGAATTTATCCAACTAGCCAAAATAACAATAAAGAAACAGCAACCGATGGTTAGACACTGTGAATAGAAGTCAGGCAAAAATGTGTTGTCTAGATAATAGCTTAATAGAGAGAGCAAATTAAATTGCTTTTAAAGTTAATCATTTAGAAAAATGAGCACTTACCGATGGATTATTTGATGGGCAGGGAAAAAAAATGAAATTGTTGTGCAGTATAAGAAAACAGCTAACATCACCGTAGGAAGTCACATTTAGCCCTCCCAACACAAGCATTATGCAAATGTGAGACCAATGAAAACATGAGCTAAAGCAGTAAGTTATTTTCCTGAAGGAAAAAACAAAACCTTCCAGAATACTTAACTTTTTAAGGAATATTTTCTTGTATATTCAAGTAGTCAGAGGAACAGATCAATAATAGTCCAACTTACAAATTGTAAACAATCAGCACATCAAAAATAATATCAGCTTCAAAAAATGTTATCTGAATTATAACACAGAGGGAGAGGGAGATGGAGAACAGCATTTTTAGTCATTTCATTGTGCTGGTGTTTCTTATTTAAAGAATGAATCTTCCTAACAACATACAGAAAGATTAAAATGCTTTAAGCCAGAGTACACTCATGTCTGGCAAAGAGCACATTGGGAATTTGTTTTGGGTAAAAATAGAGAGCCATAATCTAGATAGAAATATATGGATCAGCCCCTGCATAGTGGCTCATACTGCTAATCCTAGCACTCTGGGAGACCAAGGCAGGTGGATCACTTGAGCTCAGGAGTTCGAGACCAGCCTGAGCAAGAGACCCCATCTCTACTAAAAATAAAAAAAAATTAGCTGGGTGTAGTGGCACACACCTGTAGTCCCAGCTACCTGGGAGGTTGAGGCAAGAGGATTGCACAACCCAAGAGTTTGAGGTTGCTGTGAGCGGTGATGCCATCACCATGGCACTCTACTCAGGGCAAAGAGTGAGAGTCTGTCTAAAAAAAAAAAAAAAAAAAAAAAAAAAAAGGAACAAAAAGGAAAAGAAATACAGGCAGCAAATAATATGCCCAACCTTAAAAGTTTGATGACTTCCATTCTTTTCCTTTACATTAAACTTCTCAATTTAAGCCCATAATTTGGCCAGGCACAGTGGCTCATGCCTATAATCTTAACACTCTGGGAGTCTGAGCTGGGCAGATCACTTGAGCTCAGGAGTTCCAGACCATCCTGAGTAAGAGCGAGACCCCATCTCTACCCAAATAGAAAAACTAACTGGGCATTGTAGTGGCTATCTGTAGTCACAGCTACTTAGGAGTCTGAGGCAAGACTGAGCCTAAGAGTTTGAAGTTGCTGCGAGCTATGATGATGCCACAGCACTCTACCCAGGGTGACAGAGACTCTTATCTCAAAAAAAAAAAAAAAAAAAAGGCCCACATTTGATCTAATCTATATATCTTATCTGGGTCATAAATGTTTTGGGTTAAATCTTTTCAAGAACAAGAGCAAGAGACCCATATAAAACAGAAGATACAAATTCATGAGATCTTTAAAAATATTCTAATAACCTCATGGATTATAAGAAAATTGAAAATAACTCAGGATAAGTCTCAACGTTGGATCAAATTTATATTTATCAAGTATGCTAAGAAAATTGGTTTAATTAATGGTGGTTTATCAAAACAATTCTCTTTCATTTTCATTAATATCAGATACGTAATTATCAATTTTAAATTACAGTTACAGACCTGACTATACTTGAAAAGTGATCACAACAGACAAGGCTGTTCTAATATTTAATTATCACAGTTATAAAATAAGTGGCTATCTGCCAATTAAAACAACAATGTTTTTCACAGAGTGGAAAATAGAAACTCTGAATGCCAAAGCACTTACCGCAGCTTGCCGATGAGTATTGGACAGGATTCCATGAATCTTCACTTTATCTTTTTCCATTTGGTCTATGTTCACCCACAAATCCCGGCTGGCAGAATCAGATGGACCATACATCCGAGATATGTAGTAATTGTGATCTGTGTCCTCCTGTAACAACAGAGAATAATGCATATCAAGGACAGAAAGTTTGTTATTAAAATTCTTTTTTAAAAAATCCTATTCAACTTGGAGGTGTTCATAGTCTTCAGAACAGCTAAACAATTTAAATAACCTTTGATGGAAATGAATTAAAATGAAATATTTTATTATTCTTCCTTAGAAGAAAATACACAAAACATAGAAGGAACTATATTACATATTCTGTGGACCACAGTAGTGTTAAAGACCTAATTGCCACCTAAACAAAAATGCCATTTTTAGAATTATGTACTGAAAATCTGAGCCATAATTATGATTGAGTGACAATGAGTTAAAATCTCTCTTCTTTAAAAATAAGGTCATATAGGGCCTACTTTCAATTAAGGGCCCTAGAAATGGAGATAAGGTATTTTCCCATTTCATGTGAGTTTGTAAATTCTACTTCCATTTCAATTCTCATTATTGGTGTTATCATGGTACCTGTCATAAAGACTTCATTTGTAATGTGTCCATTCGCTGAATAGATTTAAAGGTTTTTTTTTTTCTTTATTAAATCATAGCTGTGTACATTAATGTAATCATAGGGTACCATGCACTGGTTTTATATACAATTAGAATTTTTTCATCACACTGGTTAACATAGCCTTTCTGCCTTTTCCTTAGTTATTGTGTTAAAACATTTATATTCTACATTTAGTAAGTTTCACATGTACCCTTGTGCACCGTAGGTGTGGTCCCACCAATCAGCCTCCCTCCACCCATCCTCCACTCTCCCCTCCCCTCCCTTTCCCCTTTTTAAAGGTTTTAAAAAGCAATTTTGATGCTTTTTAAAGCATCAAACGATTTTTGGCTAATTCTAACCATAATTTTTTAAACTATGAAATGCAATTTTCTTTATCAATTTGATGAGTCACTAGAGAGAATATATTTTAAAATATTGAATATAAGAAAAACATTGGGTAAATAGATGATCTACGATCTAAATAATAAAGCTTGGGATGTGAATTATCTAAGTGCTAATGAAATAAAAATTATTTTTGAAATCTAGTGTAGACAAGAATCTCATATACTTTTTAATTAT
The DNA here is from genome assembly GCA_963574355.1 of Loris lydekkerianus. NCBI lineage: Eukaryota > Metazoa > Chordata > Mammalia > Primates > Lorisidae > Loris > Loris lydekkerianus. The sequence continues at coordinate 19,133 of CAUYPK010110237.1, read as the reverse complement.
ATATAAAATTTGTGACAGGAAGGAAAAGAATATTCTAAGTTTTATTCTAAATACATTTTGCCTCCTGAGTAAAAGAAACAGTATGAACAAAAATGTGAAGGTTGAGAATAGTGATTACATGTTACCATAAATTATTGCTTTTGAAAAAATAAACATCCTATGCATACCTCCAATTAAACTCTCACTATCATGTACAAATTATATGCACACCTTTGATGAAAGAAAGAAAATTCTGCAGAAAAAGAAGAGGAAGGTAGATACAAAAAACGAAGCAGGAATAAGATGCCACCCAAGAGAGCTTGAATATCCCAATGGGGTTCTAGGTCTCCTTTCCAGCATCTCATGACAGCGGTTACTTGAATTCTCTGAGGATATAAGGCATGTGCTTGTGTCTGTAACATGTGTCTCACTCACTCCTGCTGACATGCTTTAGCACTAGAAGCTTCAGAGCGGGCATAAGGCATTTTGCTCACATTTTACTGGTCACTGTGGCTGGTGGACATGCATGAGTTCACAACCTACCAAGAGCAATTACAGAGACATTCAGTAGTTCAAGTAGGGAGGAGATAATTCCCCTTATTCTGACTGCTGGATGTGTAGGTGTGAGACTTGGAAGGACTGTCCATTCTGCTACTCTGAGAAAAAGTGCCTGAAGATAAGGCAACACATGTATGAGGAAAGAACCATGAACACTGCAAAGAAACAGCCAGGTCCTTGGTCAGCCATATCTAAGTGTGACTTCTAGACTTGTTCACTGGGATGAACTATTACATCTCTCTCTCTCTCTCTTTTTTTTTTTTTTTTTTTTGAGACAGAGTCTGTCACTCAGTTGCCCTTGGTAAAGTACCAGGGTGTCATACTTCACAGTAACCTCAAACTCTTTGGGCTCAAGAGATCCTCTTGCCTTGGTCTCCCAGGTAGCTGGGACTACAGGCGTCTACCACAACTCCCGGCTATTTTTAGAGATGGAGGTCTCACTCTTGCTCAGGCTGGTCTTGAACTTCTGAGCTCAAGCTATCCATCCATCTTGGCCTCCCAGAGTGCTAGGATTTCAAGCATGAGCCACTGCGCCCGGCCATCTTTTATTGTTAAATCATCTTGAGTTAGGTTATGGTCAATCAAAAGAATCCTAATTGAAAAATAGGTGCTTCTTACTTGCAAGGATACTCAATCAACATTGAAAAAGGCGACCTTAACAGATTTATAGGTCCAGATAACAAACATCTCTAGTTCTAGGTAATCACACAGCAGTAAGGGCAGTCTGCGTCTAACCTGCTAGAAATCATCAAGTCTCAACAGCAAATGATGATCATTCATAAAGAGTAGTTATGAAAAAAGTATTCAATGAGTTTAAACATGATTTCTTAATTTTTTTATTCCTGTTGTTAGTATTACAGAGTTCACCACTGAAGTCAAAGATATAATCTTTAGATCAATTATGTAAAAGGTTCTATGAGGCTGACAAATTTCTAAAACACAATTACTAAATAGGTATTCTCTTTCTAATTTCAAATGTCAACATAGAGTTCAGTACAATTATTGAAATCAGTCTTTATAAAATGACTTTAGCATTTTCCTTTATCTCTAAATTTCTGCAATAAGAAAGAATCTCGACGTTGTCATAAGAAACCAGAATATTGTTATACTTTAATAATGAATTATCTGAAAAAATATGTAAGATTTTATCTAATTACAAACCCTATCACTGATAGGGCTATGTGAAAATACACCTTCATTTTTACTTAAATCAGAGCTGCCAAAAACAGTATCACATCTTTGAAAACACTAGAGCTTGGTATTTGACTTCTATAGCCCACACTTGCCAAGTTGTCATGGCAACTTTCATTCAAAGAGGAAGACAATTTATTGTTTACTTATCCATGTAGAGACACAGTTGTTAAATTCCAGAGAAGTGTTTGTCTCAGATATTCAGGAAAGCCATAAAATAGATGTCTCAAAAATGTGACATTTTAGCACTACTAAATTATTCAAACCACATCTTGTGCTTTTTTTAGGAGTAATGGTACTTAAAGAGTTGTCAAAAGCCACTTTGGGTCCAAAGATTTTCATTTTCTGTTCCAAAGCAAAACTGTTTCTAACATTATAGAAAATAAAACAAAACACTACTGTGATATGCCTAGTTGCCAATTCATTTAGGAAACCAACTGTTACTAAAAGTAGATGGCACAGGAGGTGGCTATAAATCTTATAAATCCATGTTTCCCAAAAATGCTTGCAAATGTGCAGCTATAGACAAACAGAAGACAGCTACCACAAATACAGAGGAAAAAGTCACCCTAACTCTAGCTTAGCCATTCTGTAACCAGCAGCCTATATAACTCCCAACCCAAATGTTGCTTTTTTTTCCATCATGGGTGTTGAGATGATTTTATGATGGATTAATTTTTGTGAATGCCTCACACATCAGCTTATGCAGCAATGGCTTTTGCGCTCCAAATTCATTTCATTGACATCCAAAAGAAACAATGTTCAAGAATATATTGCATGGCTAGCATTATGCATTTAGTGTACAGGGATACAGAATACGTGGTAAAGTTCTTAGGTAAGGTTATTTAGCACTGAATGAATTGGCTGCCTTTTGAAAATCATTTCATAATTAATAAAGCAAATAATGATCTGAATAGTTCTTGTCAGGTGTTAATGAATACATTAATAATACATTCTTATTAGAATGATTTAACAAGGACCATGTAGTTCATCTAAAGGTAAAGCTTGTTTTAAATATTAGTTGTGAATATTATAATCCTCAGAAATAGTTTTAAGATAGTTCTCCATGAACTGACAGTACTCAGGTAAAAATTTACAGAAATGAACCCACTTGTAGTTGAATAAATGTTACACTACCAGTCAGAACACAGTCCTAGGACACAGTCCTAGGACACATAATATGAAATGGAAAAGAACAAGGAGATAAATGTGACAAATGTTATGAGCTGAAAGTTTGTGTCTCCTTCCCAAAATTCAATTGGCTATATATAAAGACAGGGTCTTCCTGGAAGTAACTAAGGTTAAATGACATCACAAGAGTGGGTCCCTGATCTAATAGGATTAGTGCCCTCATAAGAAGAGAAATGAGATTCTTCCTCTCTATCCATCCCTGTCTCTCTCTCTTTCTCCACTCTAAGAACACAGCAAGAAGGCAGCTGTCTACAAGTCAGGAAGTCAGCCCTCACCAAGACACCAATCGGCTGGTACATTGATCTTGTACTTTCAGTCTCCAGTAACCATGAGAAAATAAATTTCTGTTGTTTAAACCACCTTGTCTATGATATTTTGTTATGATATCCCAAGTAGAAAAAACAATGAATCATCATATAAATTACAGAAAAATTAGAGATTGAATACATATGTAGTTAGTATAGAAAAAAACGTAAAATATATTAGAAGAAAACATTTTCTGAGATAAAGACTTCAATCTCTACACCAGGCCCTGGAAAATTTGCAATAATACTTTGGCTACTATAAAATTATCTAATGAGGTTTTTTACAGATTAGAAAAAGAAGACATCTTACAGGCATCTAGAAAGAAAAATAAAACTATCATTTGATAGTCTGATATCTTTTATGATATCCTGTGGAAACAATGTCTATAAAATCTCAGAAAATGAGATTGTGACTCAAGAATTTTTTCCCAACCATGCTGTAATTTAAGTATAAAGACAACAAACATATTTGTTTCTTTAATTTTTTTTTAGAAATTTTGGCAAGTTATAACAAACATATTCCTAAGACATACACATATACAAAAAATACATCACCAATGAGAACTTCCTAAAAACGCAATTCTTCATTATACAATCAAATCAACCAAGGGGCAAACTGAAATACATACTATAAAAATTCTATAGTGCTATTAATTGTATATAGCACATGGCTACATATGGCAATGGAGAAGCCATAGCAAGCATTTGGACAGCAAGCCTTGATCCCATGGAAGTTGAGTAATAGGATAATTTATTTATTATCATTATTAATCAGAATATAATTGTCATCAACCCTGAAAATATAAAAATAAAATTCTAATTATTTAATGTTTCATAGAGATAATTGCTAGATAAATCTGAAGAAACAAAAATATAGTTTACAAACAAATAAAATGAAAAATTTAAATTTTAAGATAACATTTTGAGGCAACAGTGTGAAACTTGTGGCCTGCAGGTTTGCATACATGGCAGCAAGGACCAAGAGAAAAAAAATGAAATTCATTACTTTCATCAAGTATAGCAGTCATGCTATACCACCAATTTTACAAAATTGCATCATTCCAAATGTGAACTCATATATCCACTCACTTATCTATTTTCTGATTATTTTTTCTAAAGATATGTGTAGAAAAGATATTTATCACATACTAGCTAGTTATTTCTAGCTGATGGGATTTAGAGGGATCCCATCCCCATCTGCAGTATTTGAATTATTTAAGAATAAACACGTGGTGTACAACCAAGTTCTTTAATTTTTCTTCACATGAAGCATTAGAAAAATGTATAAGGACATCAATTGTTGATTCTTGGAATAAAATCACCAACATATGTCAAAAGACACAAGGCTACATACAACATACAGTTATAATTCTGTAGAATTTCTATGCTGGGTAATTTGAAAAGTTCTTTAACAAGAATCCTTTAACATACTATAAATCAGATATTCAATGTGGAGCTTCAAGGGCAATAACTTTAAATTGCTCTATGAAATAGCCAATATATAAATTTCCATTATCTTTTCTTTCAAACACCAGCTTCCATAATTTAACTCATGTAGAGTGCAATCTTTCTCATTAATTACTGTAAATGAAATCAGCATTAAGAGAAACAGGAAAATATTCAATTTCCACTATATTTTAAATGAGAAATTGGAGTTTGAGTCTTTATTAAGTCCTTTTCTGTTGTAAGCATTGTATAGAAATATTACCAAATCATCTCTCTTCCTTTTACACTTATTTATACAGAAATCATTAATTTCCTGTGTCTAAGGTACAACATACTATTTGTGAGAAGCATTTTGACAGAACATAAGGAATGTAATACTAGAGAATTAGTCAATAGTATTGCTAGATCTTGGCATTGTTTATAATTCAACAAGAGACTTTTAAGAAGTCATTTATGTTTTCCATTCACTTACTGTCTGACCTACTAACTTTCTAGAATAGTTTCAAGGATCTGAGGAGGAGACTGTAGCCTAGACACACACCCAGATTCTGACAGAGAGGTGGGGAAGCGATGAAGGTCAGGAAGGATTTTAGGGGAGGTAGCAAGGGGCATGTGGTTGAAGACGTTAAACTTGCGGGCAGGCAGGTGACCTACTCTTTATTTCTCACTGTCTTGGTACAATAAGTTCTGTCACTTTAGTGAAGTCAATTATCCATTCAGTTCATTTCAGAGTCAACTTTCCTACACACAGAATTCTTCTTTTGCCAGAGGTCCAATCATGCAGAGGAAGGCAGGAGACTTGGACTTGGAGGAGCTGACCAGCCAAATCAGTGGTGGCTCCGTTTGGGTTGGGCGTATACTCCATGGAAAGTGAATGCAAAATGATGAGAGATAAAGGTCCCACCCCCACTCCCACCTTTGCAGTGGAGAGTGGTGACACTCCCATCAGAAGAAGGTGACCTACAAGGGGTGTGGTGTGGGTAGGTCAAGAAATTAACAAAAAGGGTGATAGGGTTTAGTTTTCTTTCACCGGGTTGCCCGGGTTGTCAAAGAATCAAAGTAAACCAACATGTTTAAATGCATTTGAAAAGCCTATGAACAGAACACAGAATGCTCAGTATTATTAAATCAGTCCTAGACAATTTCAGCATGATAAGAATAACATATTATCTTTGAATAGCCCTCAAAATCCATCAGCAAATCCCACCTATTACCCTCTTCAGTTACTAAGAACAATTACATGGTATACAATTCAATTTACTGTTGTAGTGTCAGAAGAAGGAAAATCAATCCATCCATCTCCTGCTGATTATATCAGATTATTATTCTCATTATGCACACCTTTTCCATATTTTTCAGTTGGTTATACATACTTTCATCATTTTCCCTAAGGATTTTTACAGACTTAATCTATTTGCAGCATGCCCTCTGAGCAATATCTTATGTATGACTTTTGAAGGCATAATTTATTTTACCGATTCTTCACGAGAGTTTACTTAAATCACCTCCCAGAACCTAAGGTTAGATTAATGTGTGTGAGTGTGTGTAAGTTTATTGTGAAATCCAAACACTGTGTGTAATATATAAGATATGGGAAGCTAGAAATGTTTCCATTATAAAAGTTTCCATTTTTACTATAACAATCTCTTTTAAAGATGAGACTGTTTTCTGTGCTACACAGAAATGGATGAAATATAGAGCCAAAAAGTATAGCATATTTATTTGTGATCTTTCAAAATATTAACAAAAGACTCCACAATTCATAAAGTGATTGCCTAGCTCAACAGGCATTCTGAGGCAAGTCATTATGTGTTTATGTTGGTTCATTAATTAAACGAAATAGAACATGTTTTCCATCTGGATAGGGTATACCCTTATTTATCTACCCCCTTGTAAAGATTGTTGAACTTTTCTAAGAATGAGCCCAGTAGACTATTCTCCAGTGTCGGATGCTGAGACAGAAGCGGCCAGAAAAGGAATCTGGGGCAGAATTTTTAATAAATTAACATCTGACTTTGTCTTTTATAAATACTAGCAAGTAATTCCCCAACAATGGTCTCTAAAGAGGTGGATCACCAAATTACAAGAGATTTCTAAGAGCTTCAAAAATCTACCAAAAAAGATGTGATGGAAAAAAACGTTCAAAATATGTATGAGATTTCTACCAAAAATGCATAAAATTAGCATTAAAATAACATAGCTCGGAGGGGACATGAGTTGAAGTACAGGTTCTGACTCTAAATAGCCACTGTAAGTCCTGGGCTTTAGTCTGTGTAAGGACTTGAACTAGATCTCTCTTAACATGCCTTTCATCTAAGTTCTTAAGATCTTGTGGCCACAAAGCTCGTAAGAAGTGACTGCTACATGAAGGTCAGAACCCTCCTTGTCTGATTTAAGTGATCTTTACTAACACATATAAAAGCGTGCAGTTTCAATAGCTACTGCAATATGTCCATCAATCTTGTTGATAAGCTGTGCACTGGCCTCCAGTTTGGAGGCAAATTGACAAACGCATTGCAGGGGATATAAAAATCCCCGGGGATACTTCATCTTATCTGTGCAGAATGAATAAATTATGAATCTTGCATATGTGTGCACTGCTGTTTTTTTCAAATGCACAATATAATTGTGGTAGGTAAGATGTATGTTCATTAATGCCTCTTATATTCTGTGTAATTCCTGGTATCATGTGTTTTTCTAAACCACTGGAAATAAATAACAGCTATGGTGTAGAGGGCTTCCAAATGTTCTGATAATAAAAGAGATCATCATAATTTAAAAAGATGAAAACTTTGGTTCTAGATTTAACATCCATGACAAGGCCCCAAGTCAGATACTAGCTACCTACTGCCTTCGTCAGCTCCAACTGCCACAACAAAACACCGGCGCTGACTGGGCGGCATGAACAATGGAAGTTCATTTCTCATGGTTCTAGAAGATGGCAAGTGTAAGATCAAGGTTCCAGTTGATTCCATTTTCAGGGAAGGCTCTCCTCCTGGCTTGCAAAGGGCCATTCTCTTGCGCTGCCCTCACAAGACAGAGTTCTCTGGAGTCTCCACTTTCTCTTATGAGGATTCCAGTTCCACCAGATTAGGCCCCACCTTTATGACTTCATTTAACCTTAATTACGTTCAAGGGGCCCTAACTTCAAATACAGTAACACTGAGGGACAGGGCTTCAAGATATGAATTCGGGGAGGGGGGCACAATTCAGTCCGCAGCACAGACACACAGTTCCTTTATTAAGTTTGGATTTGCAAGAAAGCCCTACATATATTACTTTGGAAAACTCATGTCATTTTCTAGTATTAATCAAAATTGTCATTCAAGCTTTCTAATATAAGAGAGCTTTTGGAAAATCCACATAGTTCTCTGTCTGTATCTACTTCTTATGAGAGAGAGAAGAGAGAACCAACCACGTTTTATAATTTTAAAATAATTATGGACAAATTTACTCAGAAGCGACTTCCAAAAATTATAACTCAGTCAAGACGTTCATATAACCAACTTTTATGGAAAAGTTGGCTGGTTTCTCTCTACCAACTGGTCAACACTCATTTTGATGCTGTTACTATTAAGTCTGGTACTTCAAGTGATAGGCATCAATATACATTTAATTAGTTTTTTAATACTATTATTCATATAATATCAAAGAATGAAACTTCCCTTCAGTCTTTTTTCTTTTATTCTACCTTCTCCAGGTCTTCAGGATTTTAGAATGTTAGAATTTGGGCAGCGATGAACAAGCAACCCATCAGCTGCAAAAAGAATTTTCCTAGGGCTTTGACATCATTTACCCTATTCACAGTTAAAAAATCCTACAATACTACTTTACCCTTCTGCTCATCATTTTACAAATTAAGTTAACTTTGGGGTACTTTATTTTCAAGATTATAAAATGGAAGTTAGAATAAAAATAGTTCACAACAGTGACAGCCAATAGCAGAGCTAAGTCAAAGTTAGATAAATGGGTGAATATGTGGTCAAAACTACAAACTGCTATTGGGATTTATAGATGCTACTTTTGTTAACACAAATACAGTCATCCACTGAATAATGATGGGATATATTCTGAGAAATGTGCTAAATGACTTCAGTGTTGTGCAAACATTGTAACGTGTCCTTACACAAACCTACATGGTATGGCCTCCTACACACTTAGGCTAAACGGTATATCCTATTACTCTTAGAACTGTAAATGTGCACAGCACGTTACTATACTAAACAATGTAAATATCTGTATATCTAATATATTTAAACACAGAAAGGCACAGTAATAACATGGTATCATAATCTTAAGGGATCATCATTATATATGAGGTCCACTGCTGACTAAACCATCATTCCACAGTGCATGGCTACAATCCATGGAATCAAAAACCCTTCCAACAGTCTATATTTCTATCCTGCTAACATTTATCAGAGCATGAGTTCTCCTCAAATACCGGATCCCAATCCATTAAAAGCACAGTGAGCTATGTTCCGTATCCTCCAATGCTGGGGAGCAACAAATCCTTCCAGGATCACATCTTGGAAAAAGGAAAGTCTTTTACCAACTCACTTAACTTCAGATAGTTGATACGGAAGGCAAGTAAGGGCAGAGCAAAAGGGGGTGAATTAGCAATAGTTTCATGACTCATTAAAAATAAAGAAGCAAAAAATAACAGCACAATCTCCTGAACAGTTTTGTTTTAAAATCACTAATGCTAGATTCAAACAAATATTTTCATAGTATGCTTTTGCTGACTTTGTGGAGACTCTTTCAGATCTATAAACTTGACATTTATAGCCTGCAATAAAATTTTCAATAGCTAGAAGAGATTTTATTTCAGCGCAGCGTGAGAAGCAGGTTTTACTTTTTTGTTGTTGTTTTTGTCTTGCAAAATTACATAGGGGGAAATTAGCATTATTAGCTTTTCACTTTGTAAAGAAATAGCTGGGAAGACGCTAAGAAAAATAAATGCAGGTAAAATATTCAAGAAAATATAGTTTAACGTAGGAAGATGTTGTAAAACAGCCTATTTATTTACAACCCTTTCTTTTAGCTTGTCACTCATTCAAGTTAACATGTATTCATGATGCATTGATTATGTATGTGGGAGGCCTTGAGGGAGAGGCTGGGAAGGGCAAAGAGATATTTATGATCTAATCCTTGTTCTCCTGAAGCCTGTAACAGAACAATAATACAGATATGCAAATATCTCTATTCTAAACCACTGTCAGAGAAGCCCTGTATTAATGGTGGACTAAATGCTATAAGCCTTTTATGGATGAGACTATCCCATTCCGTTTTAGGGATAAGACAATTGTGGTTCATAGAAGTGATGGTATTGAAGTTGGGTCTTGAACAACAAACTAGAACTTGAGACGGTTACTGTAGTCAGAGGGGCTGGTGTGAGCATAGGAAAATGAGCAGAAAAAAAAAATTTAAAAACTAGGAATAATACAGAATCTCTCTAGAACAGACACAGATGGGGACTGATGTGAAATGGGCAAGTCAGATATGCAGAACTTTGACATTGTCCAGAAAGTCTGGACTTGATACCATAAAAAACAAGAACCTGTGATGTAACCGATTGAGTGTGGACTTAGAAGGAACCATTTAGAAAACAGAAGTGAACTGGAGAAGGGAGAGATTAGACAGATATTTATGTGGAAGTTATAGGCCAAGAAAAAAATCACAATTGCTCACACTTGGTTGCTGACAAGAACAAAAGCGAAGGAGGCTGTTGTGAAACTGTAAATACCCAGGAGGTTTCCAGTATTTAAGAGGCCGAGGAATACTTGGAAATGACCCCGAAGTCACTGTAACTGAGACAAGCTGGAAACTCTGAGTAACTAATGCCATTTAACATTTTAAAGCAGGACTTGGGCATATTTACATATCCTTTTAAATACCGAAAAACAAATACGGGAAATAAATATCACTGCCTTCAAAATACAGTACATATAAAAATCACAGATACAAGGTCTTAGCAGAGATCAAGTGTAATTGACAAGGTCTTCTATACTCAGACAACACCTGCATTTTTATTTTTCTCTCACTGAATTCTTGAATATGTGCCCAACGTGGGACAATGGCAGGAGGTAACAAACGCCTTTGAACTACAGCACTAGTTCTCAAATGTGTCTGCACGTTAGAATCACCTAGCAGCGGTTCTCAACCTGTGGCTCGCGACCCACAGGAACCGTATTAAAGGGCTGCAGCATTAGGAAAGTTGGGAACCAATGACCTAGAGACTTTTAAAACTTCCAAAGCCCAGGCAGTACACTAGCTAGACCACCTGAATTAGAATCAAGGGTGGGGCACAAGGTATGACCCCAACATACAAACAAGTCTGGGAACTACTGAATAAGATAAACACCACCAATCAACTACAATTTCCAAAATAAATAAAAGCAAATACTACCAATTAACTGTAATTTCCAAAATGCAATGGAACATGTTCTGTGTCTACATGATCATGCCCAAACCAAGAGTTTAGAGATCTATAAAAATTTTCGACTTTCCTCTTTAGAGAGTGATCAAAATTGGAAAATTTCACTTTTGTCAATTTAAACTTATTTTCCAAACCACATATAGCAGGGTTTGTTCTAGAAAACCACAGGAATAACACATAGGCCTTATTCTGTTTTTGAAGTGGTGACCCTTAAATTTCTACATATGTTAAAATTGATCTCAGTAGACTGTGTTCAGATTTCTCTTCCTTAATGAATATCAGGTCTAGACAATTTCGATGATATTTTCTGGATGTTTCACAGATTGCATCTACAAACGTCCCAAATACAGATGTGGAATACTCATATCACGGTTTCTGCTGCATTAATTTAATGTAGGATTTTATGGGTTTTTTTTTTTTTTTCAGATTATACCAGCTTTGAGACAAGAGTTGAGATAAAGCAGCTTCAAAAGTACAATGAATATTCTGCATGTTTTAAGACATCAAAACAATTTTGAAGACCATTCATTAGTCTGCAAGCATAATGCCTTCATCTGTTTGTATAGCTATACCAGAACACCCCAGACTCTGTAATTTATAAAGAAGAGAAATGTATTTCCTCACAGTTCTGGGAGCTAGAAAGTCCTAGATCAAGGCACTTCCATCCTTACATAGCAGAAGGCAGAAGGGCAAGAGAGAACGAATGCTGTGTCTCCACATGGCAGGAGGGTAGAAAGGGGTGACCCCACATCAACAAGCCCTCTATGTGACCACGTCCATTCATTCACGAGGGCATAACACTTATGACCTATTCATCTCCCATTAGGCACCACCCACCAACACAGTTGCATTGGGGAGCCCAGCACATGAATTTTGGGAGGACACCTTCTGACCACAGCACCTGATGAGTAGGCTTCAGTGCAAGGCATTAAACAGTGGTAAATTGAATGTGCCTGTATCAAACACAATAATAATTAAAATAGCCCTTAGAGAAAGGGTAGAGTTGCCTTTAGGAAGTTAAAGTTTGTGTATTTACCTTTAACATTACTTATGTTTTCATCACATCATTGAATGTGAACATACCAAATATAATACTAATTATCAATAGCACTTAATAGAATGAGGTGACATTTAGCTTGGGGAAGTTTAAATTTGTTCATTTGCCTTATTCATTCACCAATTCGCAAACTTCACCTAATTGGTGTATTTCGTCTTATTCAGTAATTCCCAGACTATGTGCGTGTTGGGATTACATCATACACTCCACCTCAGATTTGATTCAACTGGCTTGGAGTATGGAACGAGCTTTGGAATCTTTTTTTATCCTCTTTTTTTTTTTTGACACAGTCTTACTCTGTCACCTTGGCTAGAGTGCGATGGCATTAGCATAGCTCACAGCAAACCTCAGACTCCTGGGTTCAAGCAATCCTCCAGTCTCAGCCTCCTGAGCAGCTGGGACTACAGGTGCCCAACACAATGCCCAGCTAATTTTTCTGTTTTCAGTAGAGACGGCAGAGACTCTCTTGTCAGGCTGGTCTGGAACTCCTGAGCTCAAGCAATTCACCTGCCTCAGCTTCTCAGAGTATTAGGATTATGGGCATGACCCACTGTACATGGCCAACCTTCGGAATACTTAACTGATCTCTCAGTGATTTTATCCATCTTATTTTATCCTTAAAAAAGTAAAAATTGCAGGCGGTGCCTATGACTCAACGGAATAGGGCGCTGGCCCCATATGCTCGAGGTGGTGGGTTCAACCCAGCCTGGGCCAGAAACTTGAAAAAAAAAAAAAAAAAGTAAAAATTGAACCATTTCTCTGAAATTATTCTGCCTCACTTCTTTTTCTTCTTTCTTTTCAAGACATGAGTCATGTGACTAAATTGACTACTTCAGACTTGTTAGCCTCGGGTGAACATTCACAGAGGAGAATATTCTATTTCAAAGTGTTCCAGCACTTGCCTTTTTAGATTAAATACCTTTTACTTTGCTACTAGGATATTAAACACATTTATTCAGGAGAATTTCATTTGAAGAAATATATAGGAAGCAACAACAACAGAAAGAATCATAGTCCCTGCATTTATGCTGCTTAGGGTTTAGTGGGAAACACAGGTATTGATTATATTAGTAACATACCCAAGAGCCTCTTGATTTACTGGTACATCTCACATGAAAAGTTCAAAAGAAATCATAACAGAAACTCATAGTTGAATGGTCTACATTAGAACTCTCTATACTTGTAAAATATAATACTTTTTAAAAAGTTAGTTTCCATTTTCTTACATATTTCCTCTGGGTAGGCTTGGTAGTTCTATTCATTAATGTTCAATGTGCATAAAAGTGGCTTAGAATTGTCACCAGTTAATATAATGCAGTTAGTTGATTTTGCCTATTGGTGAACACATTAATACAATCTAAAGAAAGAAAAAAGTGGAAAAAACTTATGCCAACATTTTCCTTTTTTTTTTTTTTTTTTTCTGTAGAAAAAACATTACTCCAGAGAGTAAAGACGGAAACAACAGGGAAGAGGTTTGTGGGAAAAATTCATACATTCAACCAAGAGCAAAGATGTAATTAACGGTGCTTGGACCCAGACGAATGAGAACAGGCATGAACAAACAGCACTTCAGTGTTCTGTTACAACAAACGTAAAACTAAAGTTCAATCCAGGTCTTTGAATAATGCTATTTTGACTTGACAATTTCATAGTAATGAGTCCAACATGCAGCACATAGTTACTCAAATTCAATACATATTTGGTCCCCTCATCAGCTGAGATTTTGTATAACTTGTTTTGGTCCAGAGATTTTTATCACAATAATAATGCGAAAAATAGTTTTCGAAACTTGTAGAGGAATAAGAGGAATGATTCTTAAAGCCAAAATAAACAGATAGTCTCAAAAACTATAGGTGGAAATTTCCCTTAGAAGATCTTATTAGGTAATAAAATAATTTGTAGTAGGTATTTTTTTTTAAATAAAAAGTTTTATTTTGAAAGTGGTTGCCTAGAAATAACTTTTATGGTTTGTGTAGTGTCTTAGTCCAGAGTGTGCTGTTACAACAGAATACCATAGACTAAGTAACTTATAATAAATGGAAAACATACTGGCTCATGGTTCTAGAGGCTGGGAAGCCCAAGACTGAGAGGGCAGCATTTTGCGAAAGCCTTCTTGCTGTGTTATCCCATGGCAGAAGGGCAAGAGAGGTCAGGAACATGCAAGAAAAAGCTAGAGAAGGGGAAAAACTCATCCTTTAATCAGCAACGCCTTAATAGCAGCATCACCTTTTGTTAGGCCCTATCTCTCAACACTCTTGCACTGAGAATTCCGTTTCAACATATGCTTTTGGGGAGATACCTTCAAACCATAGCATATACTTATAAAAGAATTTATGATTTAGAAAAATGTTTTAGAGCCACAGTAAAAAATCTGTAATACAGTGATTCTCGAGGGGGCAAGATGTGAACAAAATAAGGATAACATGGTGAGATACAGTTATTCAAAAGTTTTGTCCGTTTTTATGAGTCTACTTTAAACTGTAATATCTCAGTGAATATTTATTCAATTTAATCGAAATAAGTGCCATTTGAATCAGTGCACTTTTGTCAACGTAACACATGTCGATTAATTCCGTTGGCATAAAAATTGGGTGCTCGGGATTCGATGAAGTCAATGAAGGCCATTTTTGCTAGGTCCTGATTGGCAAAGGTTCTACCTGTAAGAAAGTTATCAAAGTGCTTGAAAAGATGGTAGTCGGTTGCTGAGAGGTCAGGGGAGTATGGTGGGTGGTGCAGAACTTTGATGCTCAATTCCTTTAATTTTCGGATGGTGATTTGTGAGACGTGCGGTTGGGCGTTGTCCTGGAGCAAGATCGGATCTCTTCTGTTGACCAGTGCTGGCTGCTGCTGACATAATTTTCAGTACATTTTGTCTATTTCCTCACAATAGGACTCTGCTGTAATGGTTTGGCCTGGCTTCAGAAAGTTATAGGGAATCACACCAGCCGCTGACCACCATACAGTAACCATGATCTTTTTTTGGTGGGGTTTCGCCTTTTGGAAGTGCCTGGGTGGCTCATCAGTGTCCAACCACTGTCCTGAATGTTTCCTGTTGTCATAGAGAATCCACTCTTCATCACAGTTGATGATATGATCCAAAAAAGGATCGTTTTGGTTGTGCAAAAGAAATGAAGAACAAACCTCAAAGCGTGTCAATTTCTGCCGATCATTTAAATCGTGGGGCACCCACTTTTCGAGCTTTTTGACCTTTCCAATACATTTTAATCCATCAAAAACTGCATGGGAGCTGACACCCAGTTCTTCTGCCATCCCACGGACCATTTGTGATGAGTCAGTCTCCACCAGGGTCCTCAAATCCTCGTCCTGGATTACTCTAGATTGACCACTTCAGGGCTCAACTTTGAGGCTAAAATTTCCGGAACAAAATTTCCCAAACCAACGTTGAACAGTGCGTTCATTAACACTATCATTGCCAAATGCCTGGTTAATTTTTCGGGCTGTTTTGGCAGCGCTTTGGTTCAGTTTGAATTCGTAGAGAAAAATTGGCTGAAAATCACTTAATGACATCATATAGTAATATGCCAAAAAGAATAAAAAAATTAAAAGTAGAAAAAAATGAACAGTATCAATTTATAGAGTACAAAATTCTCCATTGATCAGTATATACCACGACACAGTAGAATAAATATTTATTGAGATATGGAGTTGCAAAAACACATGACATTAAAACGGACAAAACCTTTGAAACAATCTATATAAAGACACTTGCACTAGATGGTTTATTGCAGCTCAATTTACAATTGCCAAAATGTGGAAAAAGTCTAAAGCCCACCAACCCAGGTATGGATTAAAGAGGTATGGTATTTGTAATCCATGAAATACTATTCAGCCATTAAAAGTATGGAGACTTTACATCCTTTGTTTTAACTTGGATGGAAGTGGAACACATTAATCTTAGTAAAGTATCACAAGAATGAAGAAGTGTGAATTCCATGTACTCAATTTTTATATGAAGACAATTAATGACCTAGTACATGGTTTGGAGTGGGGGAAGGAGAGAGCAGAGAGAGATGGAGGGAGGGGGTTTGGGGAAAGGAATGTATATTCCTGGCAACTCTGTCAAAAATAAGATCACTATACATGTGTGAATTTATTTCTGTATTCTGTATTCTATTCTATTTCTCTATGTGTCTGCTTTTATGCAAACACTATGTGGCTTTGGCTTGGTTACTATAACTCAGTAGTATGTTCTGAGGTCAGATAATGTGATTCCTCCCGTTTTGTTCCGGATGGCTTGAGCTCTTCTGGGTGTTGTGTGGTTACATATATGACTTACAATTATGTTTTCTATTTCTCTGAAGTGTCCCATTGGTATTTTTATGGGGATTGCATTACATTTGTAAAATTGCCTGGGGTAACATGGACATTTTGAGAATATTGATCCCTCCACTCCACAAGTATATGGTATTTATTTATTTTTTTATTAAATCATATCTGTGTACATTAACAGGGTACAAAGCACTGGATTGGTATTTTTATTCTTTTCTCATATCTTCAATTTATTTGACCATCCTTGCATCCCTGAAATAAAACCCACTTCATCGTGGTGAATAGTTTTTTTAACGTGTTTTCAAATTCAATCTGGTAGTATTATGTTGACGATTTGTGCATCCATGTTGATCAGAGATATCAGCACATAATTTTCCTTTTTTTTTAAGAGACAGAGTCTCACTTTATCATCTTCAGTAGAGTGCTGTAGCATTAGAACTCACAGCAACCTCCAACTCCTGGGCTTAGGTGATTCCCTTGCCTCAGCCTCCAGAGTAGCTGGGACTACAGTTGCCCGCAAGAACACCCGACTATTTTGTTGTTGTTGTTGTTGCAGTTTGGCTGAGGCTAGGTTCTAACCCAACACCTTCGGTATATGGGACTGGTGCCCTACCCACTGAGCCACACGCTCTGCCCAACACACCGTTTTCTTTTTGTGCTGTGTATTTGTCTTATTTTGGTAGCAGGGAAGTTATAGGCCTTATAAGATGAATTGTGGAGTACCCCTTAGTCAATTTTTGAAAGAGTTTAAGTATGACTGCCATTAGTTTTCTTTGAATGCTTGTCAGAATTCAGTATGGAATCCACTTGGTCCTAGGATTCATGATGGGAGACTTCTTATTGCTGCTTTTATTTTTTGACTTATAATTATTTTATTCAGGTTTTGAATTTCTTCCTGGTTCTATCTTGGTAGTTGGTATGTGTCTAGGAATTTATATATTTTATAAATGGATAAAATGTTTTATGGTTTTCATTATAAAAACTTTCACTTCTTTACTTAAATTTGTCCATTGGTTATTTTGTTTTATTTGTAGCTATTGTAAATTATATTACTTATCACTTTCTAAGTTTTTTCCAGATTTCTTTTTTTTTTTGTGACGATATAATAGAAATGCTGCTGATTTTATATCCTGCAACTTTGTTGAGTTATTTTAAATAGCTCTAATAGTTCTTTTGTGAAGTGTTTATATTTTTCTAGGTAAAACATTATATCATCTGCAAAGAAGGATATTTTGACTTCTTCCTTTCCAATTTGAATGCCTTTTATTTCTTTCTCTTATCTAATTGGTCTAACTGGAAATTTCAGTACTATAGTCAATAACAGTCATGAAAGTGAGCATCCTTGCCTATGTTCAGATCTTAGAAGAAAGGCTTTCATTTATTTTCCATTCATTATGGTACTAGTTGTGGATCTACATTATATGGCTTTTATTGTGTTGAGGTAAGTTCATTATGTACTAAGACTTTGAGAGTTCTTATAATAAAGCAAATTTGAATTTTATTGGATGCTTTTATAGCATCAATTGAAATGATCATAAGATTTTTGTGCCTCAATCTGTTGATAAGTAATAGTGCATTGATTAGATTGCATGTGTCAAACTATCCCTGCATTCCTGGGATGAATACCACTTGATCATGATGAATAATCTCTTTAATGTGTTGTTGAACTTGGTTTACTAATATTTCATTATATCTAAGTTCATCAGAAATATTGACCTATAGTTTTCTTTATTGTGTCTTTGTATGGTTTTTATATCAGGGTTATATAGGCCTCAGAGAATGAGTATGGGAGTATTCCTTCCTCTTCAATTTTTTTGAATAGTTTAACTGGTATTAATGATAGTTGTTTGAATTCTTGGTAGAATTTAGCAGTGAAACAATTGAATATTTGGCTTTTCTTGGATAGGAAGATATTTATTACTGTTGGTTATTGGTTTATTAAGGTTTTGTATTTCTTTCTAGTTCAATGTTGGTAGGTTCTACATGTCTAATTAAGTATACATTTCTTTTTTTTTTCTTTCCCCCCCCCTTTTTATGGCTGGGGCTGGGTTTGAACACACCTCCTTCGGTATATGGGGCCGGTGCCCTACTCCTTTGAGCCAGAGCTGACACCCTAGTTAAATATGCATTTCTTCTAGTTTTTTTTATTTAATTTAATGTAATTTTTATTTTATTTTATTATTATTATGAAATCATAGCTATGTACATTAATGCAATCATTGGGCACTATACACTGGTTTTATAGTCCATTTGACACATTTTCATCACACTGGTTAACATAGGCTTCCTAGCATTTTCCTAGTTATTGTGTTAAGACATTTATATTCTACATTTACTAAGTTACACATGTATGCGTGTAAGATGCACCGCAGGTGTAATCCCACCAATCACCCTCCCTCCGCTCATCCTCCCCCGTGCTCCCCTCCCTCTACCCCTTACCCCCTGTTCTTAGGTTATAACTGGGTTATAGTTTCCATATGAAAGCCATAAATTAGTTTCATAGTAGGGCTGAGTACATCGGATACTTTTTCTTCCGTTCTTGAGATACGTTACTAAGAAGAACATATTCCAGCTCCACCCATGTAAACATAAAAGAGGTAAAGTCTCCATCTTTCTTTAAGGCTGCATAATATTCCATGGTGTACATATACCACAATTTATTAATCCATTTGTGGAT
>CAUYPK010110234.1:0-44546 GCA_963574355.1 Loris lydekkerianus | reverse complement strand
GTGTGGGGGCGGTTAAAAATAACCCTGGGGTGGGGCTAAAACCCGGCCCCGGCAAAAACAACAAAAAAACAAAAAAAAACGGGGGGGGGGGAGTAACACATGGTGCTCCCTATACTCTTTTAAATATATAATGTGTCTCTCAAAAGGGTGAAACAGACATTGCTCAGTTGAGAAAGATGGTGGACTCTCTGTTGTGTCAGGCCCATGGCAATGGCCTTCATTTCCCCCATCCTCAAACAGATTGGATTAATTCCCCCGGGGGCCTCTGCTATATTTAAAGCATAGTTATTATCTTACTTATCATTCTCCCGTATCGTGAAATCCCTGAAGATAGGAACTTGCCTTGCTCATCTCAGATCTTCAGCATTCAGTGATATTCAATAAATGCTGCGTGGATGGATGTTGGATATGGCCATGGAGAACTTTCGAAGGAAGTTCATGACAAGATAGGCAGGCTGATCAGGCTTAGGTCTGAGGGTCTGAGTCCAAAGGGTGTGGCAGGGACAGGCAGAGGTGAGCTGAGCACACTTCAGCAGGGCTGGGTAACCTCACCATAGCATATAGGGGGATTAATTTGGATTAAACTCCATGACAAAGTAAGAAGAACCAAGGCCTTACAGTCTGAAGATACGGAAGCAACATTGGTTCGATCAGCTTATGGTGTGGACATCCCAATCTCTATGAACCTCAGCTTTACCTGCAAGAGGGAGAGTCTGCTGCGTGCCTTGACTACCTCACCGGACAGTTATCAAGATTAAATAAAATCTTACGTTTTACAAGAATTTTCTAAACTTTGATAGTGGCGATATGATATATAAATTAAATTACCTTATCTTGTGTTATGCAAACCAGAACACTTTGAGAGCAAAAGGAGGTGCTGTCTGTAATTATTTAGAACCATACCCATAATTCAGGACTCTCCTAGGCAAATGTAGTTGTATGACCACTCATCTATAATTTATATCTACATATAATCATCTGTATCCATACCTATATTAGCTATATCTACATTATATACCATCTGTATCTATGACTATATAAATGTATCTGTGTCTGTATCAATATCTATGTCAATATCTGTAGTCTATATCAATTTATATGTACATATAAGTCTATAATTGTATTAATACTTATATTCATCTCCACCTACACCTATACTTATTATTTCTTGATGCTCTAATTATACCAATCCTCTCAGAGTATCTCACTTTCTGTTTTTCTCTTCACTTGTCTGTCTCTCACTGTCTTATTCATTTCTCACCAGGATACTGTTTCTTGAGACTTTTTCTTTTCCCTATAGTTTGTCTCTTCCCATCTGTCTCCCTCTCTTTCTCTGCTCTGTTCTCTCTCTTAACTGGTAATACTAGGGAACTGAGACATTTTTATTTTGCATTTGTTATGTTTCTTAGATCATACTCGCTGTTCCTTAAACAACTGTATTTCATATTTCTCTAAGAATACCAACACAAGTTGTTCTTTTTAATTGGGGAATCTGGGGTAGGTGAACAAGCAATAGAGTGTGACTTGGCCCACATGTGTCACAAGGAAAGCCACTTGATTAATATAAGTCTCAGTTTTATGATCTGAAAATGGAGATAATCATCCCTTTGTTGAAGCCAAATAAATGAGATCATGTGCAGGAAAGACTTTAAAGCAGCAGTCATAGCTGTTCATTAGAATCAGCCAGGGAGCTTCTGCAACCTCTCTACTCCCTGGTTCCACACCAAACCCAGGCATCAGGATTTTTTCACTGATTCTTAGTCTATTCCAATGTGAGAACCACTAGTTTACAGACTATATAACGTTACACAAATGTACGCTAGCATGCATTGGCATTCTTGGTTTTTTTTAACCTATGGACCAGTGACTGAAGAAAATATGTTACCTATCCCCACCCTAAATCATTGGTGATGGAAGAGGGAAGGTGAAAGTTGAACATATTTTGAATTATCCTGGGCCATGTTCTGAAAGACTCCTAATGGTAGAATTATCTTCTAATTTAGCTATTAAACTAACTTTGAACATGAAGACTGCTTCCTCCCATAGCTTTGTCCATCACTTGGAAGTACCTTCATCAAGAACAATTGTCTGATGTGAGTTATTATTTACTTCCTAAGATGAGATTTTAAAAAAGAAAACATTTAATGTCTTTCAAAAAGAATATGTAAGAGAGTGAAAAATTAAATGCAAAGGTGCTAATTACTAACCACAGATTAATTTTCAAATTGTCCCTTTAACTTCTAAAATTAATGAGTACAGAAATAATCCACACTGCAAACTGAGGCTCCTAGAAACTCTGATAATTAAAGAACCTCTTTGTAATGGACATTACTCAGCAAGTTAAAAAAAAAAAAAAGAATAATTCTCATTATTCATAAAAACTCATTAGTGATCAAGAAAAATAAACACTTTACAAAGTACTGTTCTTGACATGTTAAAACTTTCTCCAAGAGGACTGTGGACACTTACTTTTCTTTCCTTCTTCTTCTTTTTTTTTTTTTTTTTTGTTTAGTAGGCCTGGGCCAGGTTCAAATCCGCCTGCCCTGGTGCATGAGGTCAGTGCTCTAACCACTGAGTATGGGCACCCAGCCAAAACTGACTTTTCAAATAAAAATAAATCACACAAATTTTGAAAAATGACACTGTGACTTTGGTTTTAAAACCTGCCATTTAGTAATCAGTGCAGGTTTCTTTATTAAGTTCCTGATTTGCTCTTACATGTTTTAATAGCTGGCATTAGGCCAGTGTAAATATTAAAATGACACTCAGTCTGGCCCTTAAAAATGTCAATGGTGCTAACAATAATGCAGGAAGGCAGAGCTAGCTGGTATTCCCAGAACCTCTAAACCAGATGACCTCACTTGGGGTTTCTACCTATTGATCGAATGGCCTGGCACATATGGGAACCCACAACCAACCAGGGGAAAAGAAAACTCTATTTTAATCAGAGGAGTCTGAGACATATCTTCATAAATAAATAATTCATGTCTTTAAAAATTACATTTCTTCAGCAGAAGATGTGGATCATTGAGTCAGATCATCTAGGTCACTATGAGCCAACTGCATAAATTCATAGCCACGTTAGAAAATAGATGACACAATACCTCAAAAAAATGCTGTCTTTCTAGCAACCTGAGAAACTTAGGCAAACTATGAAATTAATGATTCAAAATCTGGGTATGAGCAAAACTACTAGCCTTTCTTCCAGTTTCTTAGTTTTCTGGGAGTTTCTGCTCCAGCTGCCATTTCTATTACAGTTTCTCTGTGAGCACATCTTTAGGAAAGCATTGGAGAGGGGGGCCACTTTCCAGTCATGTTCAAGGGCATCTTGGATCTTCCCAGAATGGATCAAGGTGGCAAGCCCCTCAGTAACAAACAATGCTGTAAATGGGGATCCTATCCCCTCTGTAGCATTTCTGGGGAAGGGGAGAGATTTAGGCCTCAGAGACTGGGCATCAGGCCACAATGATCAAACAATCTTGGCAGGTATTTTTATAAAAATGATACCCCCATCTCCTGGTAGTCCTGTGACCCTATGTTTACTAATCAGGACATATTCAGCTTGGCTAGAACAAAGAATGCAGCCTATGGTTGTTAGAGATTTTTCTCTTCCTGGCCACCAA
The DNA here is from genome assembly GCA_963574355.1 of Loris lydekkerianus. Classification (NCBI taxonomy): domain Eukaryota; kingdom Metazoa; phylum Chordata; class Mammalia; order Primates; family Lorisidae; genus Loris; species Loris lydekkerianus. The sequence goes on along the minus strand of CAUYPK010110234.1, from coordinate 40,923 downwards.
TCTCTGCTCAGTTAAACTTTAGCTAGAGCCATGACTACTTCCTGATTTCAAATCGATTGCATTAATTTCTTGTAATTAATAGTATTTCACTTAGGTTTGAGAAAAAAGCAGGGCGGATCTTTGCTGTTTTGAGAAACGCAACGTAAGTGCTTTTCTCATAAAAACTGCAAAAAACCAGAGCACTGAAGCCTTTCTAAAAAGCAATTTAATGGTTCCTCAAAAAGTTAGATGTAAAATTTAATTTTGACTTCTAGATTTCCTTTGACACAGCAATTCCACTCCTACGTATATGCCCCAAAGTAGTGAAAGCAGGAACTCACCCAGATTCTTGTACACTAATGGTCACAACAGTATCAGTCACCTTCTACGAAAGGTGGAAACAACCCAAATGTCCAAAACGTGGTCAACCATACAATGTGAGATTATTCAGCCTTCAAAAAGAATGAAATTCTAGTATCCAATGTACTCAGTACCATTATGAAACCAACATATAATCACCCACACTTTCATATGAAAGATAAAACACAACTATAGCCCAGGATGAAGAAGGGAAGAGGAGGGGGAGAGGAGGGAAGGGCAGAGGTTTGATGGAGGGAGGGTAATCAGTGGGACCTCACCTATGGTGCATATTGCAAGGGTACATGTCAAATCTATTAAGAGTAGAGTATAAATGTATTAACACAGTAAGTAAGTGAGGTGACGCCTATGGTAACAGTTTGATGTAAGCATTCTGAATTGTATATAAAATCGGCACATTGTAACCTCTCCCAAAAGGATGACATTTTGACACATGCTATGACATGGATAAACCTTAAAAACATGTTAAGTGAAATAAGCTGGACACAGAAAGATACAGTATATTGTATGATTGCTTATATGAGGTGCCTAGAACAGGAAAATTCATATGGGTAGAAAGTACAATAGAAGCTAGCAGGGGTGGGGTGGCCGGGGGGGGGGGGAGGCAGGAGGAGGACTCTGCTGTTACTATTTAGTTTCTGTGGCAATGATGAAAAATTTCTTGAAAAGGATGGTTGCATAACATTGTGAATGTACTTAAAGCCACTGTATTGTATACCTAAAAATGGTTAAAATAGTAACTTTTATGTGAGATACACACACACACACACACACACACACATATATATATATGTATCACAATTTTATAAAAAGAACACAGAAATACAAAACCTAAGCCAAAACTACTGTGAGAAGTTTGATAAAACCTATAATGTACATAATCCTTTTGGTTACAGATAAGACAGGGACATTCCTTTCTAAATGATAACTCTTTCACGCCAAACATTAGTCTCAGACAATGAATAAAACTGTCCAAGTATTTAGGAATAGAAACTTTTGTTCTGAGCCAGGATCACCATGTTCTGTGGTGAATTGTCACTTGAAGATAACAGCTGCTCAACAACAAGGCAACCCAAAGCAGCAAGATACAGAAGGTTTAAGAGATCGAGCTGCTTGAGTAATGGTCTCCAAATGCCTATGAGAACCTAATTTAGGTATGTTCAATCTCCTAAGCAAATACAAACTGGAGAAGTCCATTACCTGATGAAGTAGTCTCGCCCATCTCGGTTCGCCGTCATCTCCCATCCATAGGGCGGCACCTGGTTCAAGCCCCAGGTTCCTGAGGGAGGTGGCCAGCCTGAAGACTTCGTCCTGTGGCTGAAAAAGGAAAAAGAGAAAGAGCATCATTATATCTGACTCCCGAACATTTCAGAGACAAAGTCCACATGGGCTACATGACTTGCTCCTCTAAATTGTGGGCTGTGCCCTCAGTTGATTGATGAATAACTATAAAGACCATTTTTGTGTGAGTTACTGTGCTAGGCATTTTCCCATGTATTACCTCACCACTTCTCCATAGAAGTTGCAGAAGGCAAGCATACATTTCACAGGCGAGGAAACAATGAATTGCTCAGTAAGATTAAGGAACTTCTCTAAGGACCCACAAGCCAGAAGTTCTACACACTTTCTATCACAGTAGTCATTCCTGAGCCCAGACGTCAGGACACATACGTGGATTCAAACCATAATGTAAATACATGTGAAAATACATTACCATACTTATGGCCCTTAAGCGAAGTATCTGAAGGCTCAGCGTCCTGGGCTCACATGATCAAAATACAAAATTTAGACTCATAGAAACTGCATTCTGGTCAAGGTGAGCTATAAAACCTTCAGCAGACCCCCAATTTAAATTGCAGAGCAAAATGCACACAGTATCTTTTACAATTTCTAATTGACAACTAAAATTCGACTTATCAAGATTGAACTCTGTTTTACTCTTTCCGCCCTTCTTACTGGTGCACTCCACTAGTCTTCTGAAAAAGAACTGGATTCATTATTAAGACAAAAGAGTAGGTTAAGGAGAATTTTCTAGAAGTCTGCCTTTCCAAAAGCAAGAGGAAAAGGGAAGTAACCCCACCTAGCAAGCAGTTGTGACCTGCGGAAGTAACGCTGCACAGGCCGGAGCCGGGGCCGGACGGAGTTTCTGAAGATCCATCGAATCCTGGCTAAGTCTCTTCGGCCCCAGGACCTGAAGACATTACTTCTTTCCCCCATGACTGCCTAAGACTTCTTCAGAGCTTAACTATGTGTCAATGAAAGAAAAAAAGCTGGCTTTTCAAATAATTAAAGTGAATTTCTCTCAGCCTCCCCCAGAATGACAGTGTTCTTGTTAGCCTCCAAGCAGGGTTTCAGCCCGTGATTTATATATTAGGTGGTGGAGGTTCTGCATGTGCTCAGAAGTTACATTGGAGCAAAATCTCCCCCAAAGTTTAGGTGTGAAAGTACATCTGGTGATAGATTATAAAGGCACAAGCTGGTGGAGGTTCTGCGTGTGCTCAGAAGTTACATTGGAGCAAAATCTCCCCCAAAGTTTAGGTGTGAGAGTACATCCGGTGATAGATTATAAAGGCACGAGCATTAATTCTGTCAGACATTATCTTCAGTACAAGATGAGTCAAGGGCTAGGATCACCGACTTTATCTTAAAAAAAAACCCAGCGATTCAGGCTGGGCTCTAACCTGCTGAGCAGCAGAAGGAACGTGGTTTCTTACATTTGCTACTTTGTCTCATAGGCACTTTTGGAAAGAAGAAAGAGATGCCCTGTTAGGACTGATCATCATTCCTAATTACTCCGCCCTTTCCCTCTAGGTGAAGTTACTCACTGCCCAGCCTGTAAGAGCCTCTGGGTGGTTCAGAAGCAGGCAAGGGGGGAGTGCATGAGGAAGCTGTGATCACCTTTTCAGGGACTTACAGTTGGTGTCTCAACAGCTACCTAAGAGTCCTTTTCAATGAGATGAGAAAGAAGTGCTCCCTTGCAGTCAGATGAAGGACAGAGGTGCCTCTCCCCCCCCCCAGGCCTGCTACCTGGCTAGTGAGTGTGACAGGGGATTTTACTGCATCGCCACCCTCCTCCTTGGCTGGGCACTCTTACATCATGCACAACCTATACAGCCTTGTGTGGTGGCCCTTCTGTAGTAAACATCCGAAGCAGGGCTCTCTATCTTTCTGTGAGGAAGGAAACTTTTAATTCCCCAAAATACCGGGCAACTCATCCCTCCCCCACTCACCCTCCCAGCACCCACACATCTGACCATGACCTAACAAGTCTCAAGTGAAATAAGGCCATTTCCGATAAGTTTTCTGCAGAGGAACTATGCTGTATAATTTTAACTACCTCTTGTTACTTTTAACTTCTTTTCAGTTTTTCTACATCCTTTATGAACACTTTTCTTTGTGGGAAAAAGGTGTTTTGTTCTCATAAGAAAAAGTGCTCATAAATTTAATACAGATCTGGCAAATGTAGAGTGTCCCCATAGGATTATTTCTTGCCCATTGACTATTAAAAGAAGAGGCATGGCAACTGTTTCATTCCTCTTTGCACAATCAGCAGTGGCAATTTCCTCTGGTGATTTTTTAAAAAATGTGTTGTTTCCCTGCAGTGAGAGAACATATGAATTTGCCACCCTGAGGTACCATTAAAAAAAAAACAAAACCCAAACACCAATTTCTATACACTAGCAGAGAACCCATCGGGTATGCTTTCTAAGGTGGTACCAAGAAAACAAGCTCCTAGAGGTATGAACGCAGTCTATTCTCTCACTAAAGGCTTTCCTAAAGCAATCGTAAAGTAAGAAATGACATACAGAATACTCTTGTGAGTGAAACAAGGGCTATGTAAGAACATGACAATTAGATTATTAAATTATGTACTGTATCAGAAACTTAATCTTTCCCAGAGGGGGCTGATCTATTGAAAACAATTAAACTTTTTTCTTTTCTTTCATTCTCCCCTTCATCCCCCCCCCCACCCCTTGAAATCCTAATCACTACAGGAAAGACACAAGCCTCCTAATATAATTGACATATCTACCACGGCATTTTAATACCAAGCTAGAGGAAACCTGAATTTTATTATGAGCTACATTCTGTCCTGTACAGTATGTTCAGGAAGTAGCAAACAGCAGTTCAGCAAGATGTTTTCAAATAAAGCCTTATGTCATAAAACACGACATGAAGTGCTAATACTGGAAAACTCTACAAATACAAATTGAGTGAATCTAGGTCAAGGAGCTCAGCTGATACAAAACAAATAATTGAATAATTAAGATCAGACATGACTACAAGTCTTTTAATATGTAGACATAAAATGCATGAGTCTGAACAAATTAAAAGTCTGAAAAAAAAACAGCCCTTTCAAAGTATTTATCCATAATAGTCTTGAGAAAAATTAAGGATGGAAGTAATAATTGCAGAGGGACTTGGCGCCAGCTTCAGTGCAGTATGACGACTACATGTCTGACCCTGACAATGGTCAGCCTTAGAAGCTGGTCGTTTCCTCTCTGCTTACTGGGGAGATGTTCCCAGGACTTCCCTTTCCTCAATTCCACCTTGCACGTGCACTAAATTCTCCACTTTTCTCAAATGCCCATCACATCACTGCTGAAAGATATAATCTTTTCTACCCAGAATGCAAAGAGGTGGCCCCTTGCAGAAGAGCAGCAAGGACAATGCATATAAAAGTAGAGTTCCTGGATGCTTTAGAATCCCCTCTGATACAGAACTTATTACCAATCCCCTACGATGGACAAGGTGCTGCTATGATAACTCTATTCTGTGTAGAATTTGTAATTTTTAACAATAATGCCAAGCCTATTTCCCTCCATTTCAGAAAGTGTCCATTCTGAGTTTCTAGGTATTCTTCCTAGAGGCTGGGACCTTTTAAAAATTTCCCCTGTTTGAAGGTGGTCTCATTTTCTTGGCCAATGACCTATCAGCTTTAAGAGTCCTCTTGACTGCCTCTGCCCAACTCAAAGACTCTCATCTAAGTAGGACTCTGGTAATTCTGCTCAGCTGCCCAGTGTTGCTGAGCATGGTATGCAGCTTGGCCCCCCCGAGATCATTTGTAAGGATGCTGTCCTACCTAGAGTTGCCAGATTTAGCAACAATAGATATAGGCCACCCTGTTAAATTAGATTTCCCCCTAAACAAGAATATTTTTTAGTATAGCTCATATGAAATTTGGGGACACTTATATTAGAACATTTATGCATAATTTATCTGAAATTCAAATTTAACTGGGTATCCTGTACTTTCATCTGCAAACTCCAGCCCCTTTATTAAATGAACACTCTGATTCTCTGAGAGTATAAAAGCGGAGAGCTTCCCTACAGGGCTAAAATATGCCAACACAGAACGATTAAGGTTTGCCTTCATCTTACTAGTAGGACCAAACAATACTTCCTTTGAGTCTAAAACATAAGAAGCACCCCCAGCTCCCTGACTAGACTCAAATCAAAACTACAGCCTCCTAATGTACCTAGTGGAGGGGGAAGTAGTACCTAATATGAAATCAATATATAAATAATTACATGCTCATGTGAACAATAAAACACAAATATAGTCTTGTACAGGGGCAGGGGGAGAAGGGAGAAGGCAGGTGGGAGGTGGGAAGATATTGACAGGGGGAGGGAGGGCATTTGGCAGGATCTCACCGAATGGGCACAATGCATGAGTGTATACCCTGCCCCCTGGGTGAGGGGCTCTTTTACAACTGGAACATTACCTTGGAAGTAAGAACAACATCACCTAAAAATCTGTACCCTTATATTAATTTGAAAAAAAAAGATGTAAGTATTACAGGTGGTCATAATCGCAAATCCAATTTGGGGTTTATGTATTTCCCAAATTGAGCTGATACAGATCACCTGGAAGTAGTTGTTAAATATGCAGACTGCCAGGCCCTAGAAATTATGATTTAGCATGTCTGGCTTCAGACCAGGAGCCCACAAGCATGTGTCCTTGTGTTGAGACAAGTAACTCAAATAATTCTTCAGGTAGGGTTGTCAGATTTAGCAAAAAACACAATAGAACGTGATTACCCATTTAAACTGAAATTCAAATAAACAATGGATAATTTTTAGGATAAAGTACGTCCCACGCAATATTTAGGATATGCTAATATATTAATACTTTAAAAAATGTCGTTTGTTGATAATTCAAACTGAACTAGGTATCCTGCATCTTTTAACTAGAAGCCGTAGGGTTTCAGAAATGCTAGTTCTGGCTATTCTAAATTTGGCCTGAGATCCAGCAGGAAAGGTACCATCTGGGGTTTTGTTAGAAAGGAAGAATCTACATTTTCTTGAGAGCCTCAGGTGGTTCAGATACCCTGGAAAGTTTGCTAGGCGCTGCCCAAATCAGTGGTTCCCAATATGAACCCCCCTGCACAGTGGAGTCCCATGGGGGAACTTGTAAGCTACGGATGCTTGGCGCCTGAACCAATGCCAAGCTATTGAGTCAGAATACCTGGGGATGGGGACTAAGGCATCAGTATTTCACAGTGCCCAGGCCAGCCAGGGTGGCAGCCCACTGCTCAGGACAACTCCTCATTGTCCTCAGCTGACAAGGCAGGAGCAGCAGAACGTGGTGATCAAGAGCATCCATGGCAAGTTCCAAAGTTTGCTTCTAGGACTGGCAGCACTTGGGGATTTGTTAGACACGCAAATCTGGGAAACAAACCCCAGACTCCCTGTAGGGTAATGGGGGTGACCCAGCAATCTGTGTTTAACACGCTTCCAGGCGACGTTGGTGCCCACTCAAGTTGGAGAACTGCCAGGTTAGAACCACACTGTCTTCAATTCAGGCTGTGCCATTTATTTCCCATGACTTTGAGCCCGTTACTGAAGCTCTCTACTCCCCTCAGTCCCAGTTGCTCTTTGGTCAAATGGTGGTAACAGGAGCCGTGTCTTTGGGAGAATATTCAATGGGTTTTGTAAAGCACTCAGTGTGCTGCCTGGAACCCAGTGGAGGACATGCTCTACAGTCGTCACTAAGTATCCACCTGTCTCTTGAAACAATGTAGGCCTTTGGTGGTTGTGTAAGTCTACGTGGCCTTAATCCATCCTCAGAACAGAAAAGAGGGGAAAAGGCTCAGTCTTCTATTCTTTTCCAATCTGGCAAGAACAGAGCAAGAAGGGGTTGAACCAAGCAGTCACTCCTTCCTACGTCAGAAGGTGATGAACTTAGCCATGGTAAAGACAGAAGGAAATATCAGAAACGCTTTTGTCTCCCCTCCGCCCGGAAACCAGCAATCCCAACTGTGTAACCTGGGTGCAGAGGGGCCATTTCCACCTGTCTCAGGCAACCAAGAGTCCTTGCCATTCCGACGTCCTGTGACTTCTGAGAGGACGGTTGTGTGAACCACTTTCAAACACTTAGCTCAGCCTTAAAAATAGCGACCTACATTGGCAGGGCTATTTAAGTCACTTCAGAAACTCCCAGTGACTGACTGAACTGGTTTGCACTTTGTGCTTCACCCATCTATTGTTTGCAACAGATCGAACCTTCCTGGACAAAAAAGCTCTTCATACTTTATGTGAACTGAGAGCAGCTATGAATGATACGGCAAAACTCCAGAAGGATTTTATTGAGACCACTGGTGGAAGTAACCCATGGCTGCCTTCTGTGTGCCTGCCTCTTAGTTCTGGACCAAATTTTGATGGCCAATCCACCCTAGGAGAAGGCAAGCTCTTAGCATCCCCCTGCACCCTGCCATGGTGGTCTGAGTTTCCTTAGGGACATCTGAGCGTTAGAAGAAATGTGAGGTCAGGTTCCTAAAAGCCCAGAGACAGATTCGAATTTGGCCACATATTATATTTTTGACCTGTGCAATTTCCTCTAAAGTCTCTGTACCTTATTTTCAACACCTGTACAGTAGACTTATTCTAACACATTTCAGGGTACTTTTGCCCCCAAGGGACAGTCGACAATGTCTAGAGACTCTGGTCACAACTAGGAGGGAAGGTGCTTCTAGCATGTACTGGGCAAAGGCCAATGTTGTTCAATAGACAGAGGACTGCTGTGAACAGGTGAGGTAATGAACGTGCAGTTCTCAGCACAGTCCCTGCCATACAGTACGGTCCTCAACAAACTTTCATTGAGAAAAAGAAAAAAAAAAGCCTTCTCCATGTTTCCTCCTAATTATGATAAGTAATCCAAGAGAATGAGTTCAAGCCCTCAGTCTGCCACTGAATAGCTTGGCTTTTTAGGGTGTTCGTTTTATGTGTAAGATGGGTATGAAATCCAGCTCCCCGTGAAGGATGCAGAGAAATGTACGTACAATAGTCTCACCACGCGGCTATGTAATGGCAACGAGAGTCACTTTCAGCATTTTCCACATACATCATTGTGTTATTCACAGACCTGTCTCGGTGTGCAACAGGGGGCCTGCTAAGGCAGTATTGTTTCTCGGTTAAAGAAGAAGAAACTGAGACTTAAAGAATGTCTAACTCACCCAGGAGGAAAAGCAATCTACTCGGAAAAGGAACTGCATCTTTTGGCAGGCACTGTGTCTTACGTAGATGGTACTAGGCATGGAAATGGGGAGGCTAGAGCTTTGAGCTTGCCCCAAACTCACCGTAGGCAAAGCTCCTGCTAGGGTTGCACAACCCATTAGAAGAGTGTCAAGCTTCCTACTGCAAACTCCACATTACTCACACTGTGCCATGATGAAGTATGACACCAATTTATAGGCTTCCTTATATATCTGATCATATTTAGGACAGGGAGCCAGGATTAGGCTGCGTTCTATGAAACGTGATATCGGGAAAGGAATTATCATGTTCATTTCAGATATGGGAAAACCAAAGCTACATCTATTTAGTCATCTCATCCATGACACTGAATGACACCATATAAATCCAACAAAATAAAATGTGATCCAGACTTTGATCATTCTTATCTATTTGAACGTACAAGATTATTTTCAGAATAACCCAAGGTTACTGTGTTCTCATTCACTTTGCTGTAAATGGCGGTTGAGTTATAGAACTCAAAACCCTACAGATACCTCAAGTACTTGACACTCTCAAGCAGATGGCATCCAAAATATCTTCTGGGTTTGCATGCAATGTGCATTAAGGCAAAGGAAGTAGAGAGGAATGAAGAAAACGAACAATACAATATGGTTCTAGATGCATTAAGAAGATTCAAGTTTTGTGTCTTTTGGGCCCAGCCTCGTGTGCGCCATTGGAGTTAGTAAGGGGTACTTGGTATGACTCCAGGGAGGCCTGTTCTGCAGAGCTTCTTGTTCTCAGAAATCAGGAAGGAACTAAGTCTTTTTGTCCTAGTTAATCACACTGTTGACACACAGACATGTCCTGAATTAGACTTCATTCTCTTTTCTCCCTCAGGACATAACTTCTCCATTAAATCAAGCTTCTGTAAAGTAGTCAAAGTATTTTGATCTCATACAATAGTTAACGCTTTCCAACCTCTTGCTTCGCCTTAGCGAGTATGGGCACAGGCACAGGTGAGGAAAGCAATGATAACAGGGTGAAAATAACTTCAAAGCCATACAGACAGAAATAAGAATCATCCCACCAACTATTTTTAAGATGTCACTTTTGTTATGACAAGGAGGATAGGAAAATACAGTAAAGGAGAAAAAAAGGCAGTGAAAAACTGTATAAATATTAATACCAAGCCTCATGAAAGCACACACTCAAAAATATATTTGTTATAAAATCATTTTAGTCAAGGAGAAATATATTATTAATTAAGAGTTGCACTATGGTAAAAGACATTTGAATGTATATTTTAACAACCACATTGAGGCATTTTTTATTATTTTCATCTGCTTCATTACATGATTTACCAACCTACACAATATAATTAATTATGTAGTGACACATTTGAGTTTTAGCAAGCTTCTTACAGCTTATTGTATTAGTTCTATTTCTTAATTAGGTATGGGGAGAATTACTAGGAGAATTAAATCGGGTTAATTGGTTTTCCTTTCGAAAGTTTGTACATACAATGTTAGCCTTGCTCAGTGAACAATCCTGAGATAGACTCCAGATCCCCAGTCATCATCTGCAGGAGGCGCTGTTAAAGTCAGAGGCAGCCCCTCCTTAAATTAGACTTTTGTACCGTATATTTGCACCTCTTAGTTCACTGAATTCTCCAACTGTACATCTGGAAGGACAATTATAATGAGCCTTGTATTGTCAAGGAGAAAACATGTAGCACAGCCAGGTTTCCTTGCTCAGAGAGGCATTACAAAACCAAATGTATGAACAGTTGACAGGTCAAGTCTTGAGGTCCTTTGGGTAGAATACTATTGTCTCTCCTCATGAGTTTTGTAGTTATACTTCTCAAGTAAGCATTGGATGCCCAGTGGCCATCCTAAGCTGGGAACACACCTTTGAGGGCAGTGACCATATCTTCATCTTTCTACCACTGTTATTCAGACTAGTGCCAGACACATGACAAATGTTCAAATGTGAATTAATGAATGAATGAATCCAAGGTACATGATGATATTGGAACAGACTATTAGGCATGAGGAGGGTGAGTAAGAGTATGTATGTGTGGGAATTCCTGTTTAATAACTGTTAAGCAGGCACCATTCTAGGTACATTCATAGACTATTTTTACTCCTTAAAAAAGCTCAACAAGAGGGGTTGTTTGACAGCATGTTGGCTCATCCAAGAAGGCAATACCAGTTGGCTGGCCATTAAGCCAAAGTTGTAGTTAAAGACTGACTGCCATATGACATAAATGAACAAAATTGGTTACAAAGAATGTGCATGGTATGATTCCCTTTGTAAAAATAAAAAAAAATTATCTGGGTACACAGGTATAGAAAAAAGTCTGAGCAGATGGGTCCACAGTGGTTATCTCTGGGTTATGAGTTTGAGGTGTTTTTTTTAGTTGTTTGGGTTTATGTCTTTTTATTTTCTATAATGAATGTGTATTATTTTTGTAATTAAGATCTTATTTTAAACAAAAGAAACTTGAAAAGGGACATAATTCCATGTGGATTCTTGGTGGAATCACCGGAGAAATTATAGAGTGGAAATACTGAAAGTTTGAAAACACAGTGTTGGTGCGGCTGCAGGGAAACGCGCATTGACCTAATTGTCAGAGTGCATTTTGACAATCCCTGGTGGAGGGCAATTTAGCTATGTTTATCCAAACTGCAAACGAGCATATACTTTGACCTAAATCTCCACTAGTATGGTATGGATCAAATAAAATACAGTACAGCCACATGTTGTAATACTGTGTAGCTGTAAAAAAAAAGGAGGAAATTCTTTATATAGTGATTTGAGAAGACTCTGAAGATATATTAAGTTTTTAAAAAAGATACAGTATAAGATGTACAGCCTGTTACTATTTGTGTAAAAGTAAGGGAAGAATAAAGAACATAAAAGGCCATCCCATGAGGTCTCGATTCAGATGGAATTGCTTTGGAACATTGGCTGCACCTCCAGGCATCCTTGTGAACTTGAGCACAGTCCTTATCCTCACCAAAATATCAGCTTTCTCCTGTGAGGTAGAGACTGTTTCAGGACTACATGCAGTATGTGATCAAGAGCAGCTATCAGTTTTCATGCACATTCATTAAACACTTACCAAATATTGATTCAGGGCCTAATTTGTACTACATGCTGTTCTAGGTGCTTAGAATCCATCAATGAACAAAATCGACAAAGAAAACCAGAATTACTGACACAGAAAGAATAAACACCAATGATCATCTCACTCAGACTTTCTTTTCTAGAGTAGCATTGGCTATGATTTGAGCATGCCCCCCAAAGTTCATGTATCAGGAACTTGATCCCCAACATAGTAATATTGGGACATGGTAGGGGCATTTAAGAAGTGTTCAAATCATGAGGGCTCTACCCTCGGGAACGGAGTAAAGCCTGAAATATGGATGATGCCTTTCTCTACCTTATAATGCAGCAAGAAGGCCCTTACCAGATGCAGCCTCTGGATCTTGGGCTCCCAGCCTCCAGAGCTGTGAGAAGTAGATTTTGCAAGGTTCTATTGTCTGCTCTGCACAGCAAATAGCAATTCTACACTATCCAGTTCCTGCCCTGTGGGCCACAATGTAGTCTGTGAGCTCTTTTTCTCTCTTCCAAGCACCTACTTCCTTCATGACATTATACTCACTCATTCAAAATATTTTATTAAGGACTTTTGTGGCAATCATTGTGCAGGACGAAAGCTGTGACAAATAAATAGGGTTCTTGTCCTAATGAAACTTACTGTCAAGGAAGGCAGGCATCATGCCTCACCCAGCCTGGACATTGTCCTGGCTCTGGGTTGTTTCCTGGACCCTGAGCTTTAACTGAAACTTCTCAGGGATTCCAGGCTGAGAAATTCAAGTACCAGGGGACAAGAAATCTTCCTCACACCCCTCAAATCATCCCACACAGACAACTATTTAACTCATACCAATCATTAGATGCCTTTTCCTGCTTCATTTAAGTCTCACTCTTTTGCCTTTAGCTATAATATGGAACCTAACTATGCTCTCAGGACCCACCGAATGCATCATGTCATCGAATTTGACAGTGATTACAGGATTAATGAAACATAGCATTGGTTGAATCTGCCAAATGACCCAATCTAATTTTCAAATGTGTTGTTAAAACACTTTTGCAAACACTCATCATTTTGAGAGATAACATTCATCTTCACGTTTCACTTATTTATAGATGACTCATAACCTAATATTGCTACTCACCAAGCTCAGCCAAATTCATTTGGCTTTCCATTGAACACGTATGTGAAATATTCAAACATTTTCTGATTTGACTATTGTGAAAATTATATCTTCACTGTTGGTTGGGGACGTGCATATATATTTTAATCATTTTTGTATTTCTATGGATTAATATATAAACAGACTTTAGTTTCCTTAACCTCCTTAGCCTTGCTTAATGACATTTAGAATTCTAAGATAAAATATCTCTGATAGTTATATCCCATTCTATCCAGTTCATTTTAAATTTATGAGTAAGACAATCAAGATATTACTTAAAAATTATCCTCAGGTACAAACTGGAACAAAAGGGGAGGAATTATTAAAAAGAAGAAAGTAGAGAGGAAGGGACTGATAGAACTATATATACTACTATAAATATAATGCATATACCTGTTGTGAACTAAGAGTAAAAAAGAATAGAAATGAAATAACACTGGCCTGGATGCAAGAGGCTAAGTTCTAAGTCCACCATTGATAGTAGGATCAGCAAACATTTTCTATAAAGAGCCAGTGAGTAAATATATCCAGATTCCCAAGTCATATGGTCTTTATTGTAACTACTCAACTCCACCATTGAATCAAAAGTAGCCATAGACAATATGTAAACTAATGGACGTGGTGGTTGTGTTCTAATTAAACTTCATTTATGTAAACAAACCCATATTTGGCCTTCTAGCCAAAGTGTTCTGATCCCTGATTTATAGTGTCATCTTGGGAAAGTCACTTATATTTGTGCTTCTCAATTTTCTTATTCATAAATTGAAGGGGTTAGAGTACGTGATTTCTTAAGTCCCTTCAAGCTCTTTCACCTTCATCAACGCAACAGGTTTCTTTCTCTAGGCCATAATGTTTAACAGGTTTGGAAGAGACCCAGATACACAAATTCTGCAAAACCGTTTTTCCACTGAGGTAACAGTTCACCACTCAGGAAAATGAATAAAATTCCTATTTCCCATAGGATATGATTCAAAGATGGAACATTACAGTTCAACCCAACACATACCTGAATATTTACGGGGAGTTTTAAATCTCTGAACCATTGATCCTGTCTTGTAAATAGGGCCAGTATTTGGATGAATGCTATTTCAAACATGCAATATGTAAGCAGTCTAAAACCATAATGGAAAAACTTTCTCTGGCGGCTGCTTTCCAAAATTCAAATCAAGATACTTTGGGGCTTATAGAAATAGTATCACAAGCCGATATGTAAAGGTTTTCAAATGTGATATTATAAGATAGTTTTATTATCAAGGGATATGATGCCTAATAATGCCCACCGTTGTTTTAGCCTTATTCACATTTTTTAAACTACCAAAGGCTGGTAATTTTCCAAGCTAAAATGTGTCTATTTTCTATCAAAAACATGTTTGAGTTTGGTTTACTAGCTCAGAGCCTGCTGGAGACTCTTTACTGCTGAATTATAATCCCTAAAGAACAGGTGTTTATAGTAAGCCCGCTGATGTCATTAACAAGGTAAGATGGAGAGTTACAGCCCACTTAGGCACACCTAAACGCACTGGTGCTCAAATGTGTTGTCTACCTTCGTTTCTCAGAGTTAGAGTGCATTTGTGATATTTTTAATGGGATATTTATGGCATAAACAAAACACATAAACGTACCGTGCTTGATTTTTATCTAATTCCAGGAAGATTTCTGGCGGCTTTTCACTTAGAGCTGTTTCAGAGACTCACAGCTTTGTTCCTGTTACCTCTCCTCACCACAACCCTGAATTTATCACACAGTTCCATGGCATCCCATAATTTTCTGAAGCTATTAATATAGAAGGAACAAACGGGTACTTGATGCTAGGTGTAGAAGTTAAAATGATTTCGTAATATTCCCAACCTGGATATCAAAGAGAAATATCTGATTTCACTAGATTTCTCAGTATCTGCACATCTCCGAGGTCATCCAGATTGTGTAAGAATAGAGAGTACATGAAGCCTCACAGGGGATACAAACATACATGCATGAAAATTGGTA
Source organism: Loris lydekkerianus (assembly GCA_963574355.1). Classification (NCBI taxonomy): domain Eukaryota; kingdom Metazoa; phylum Chordata; class Mammalia; order Primates; family Lorisidae; genus Loris; species Loris lydekkerianus. The sequence goes on along the minus strand of CAUYPK010110234.1, from coordinate 25,862 downwards.
TCACTCAGGGACTTTTCACTATTCTCTTCCTCCTTTTTTGTTTTTAAATAACTGTGAAGGTTGAAGGAAGAAAAGCTATTCTAAGGACAATGTGGAAATTTACCAATAGTGATGGAAATAGATTTGCAGATACATTTCACCCTGCACTTACTGTTTTCTTCATTTAGCAACACTTTTAGTGAGCACGATTTTAAGAGTAGAACTAACAGATAAACAAAGATGATAAGCCTCAACCTTTAAAGAATGAACAACCTAGTACAAAACAGAGGAAGGAAGAGGCGATGCTGATTGTGAGCTGAAAATATGAGTAGCAGGCCCCCTTGCTCCACATCGGGACAGCAGAATTGCGGTTTATGTCTTTAGAAAATCTCTTAAGAGTTGGAGTTCACTTTAAACTCTGGAGGTGAAAGCGAAGGCTTAGATTCTTGTATAATTTTCATAGTTTCCCATCTGGCCTGACATCTCTATGACAATTTTGATAACAATTATACTGATCATGACATTTATGATAAAAACTACAGAAGATAAATGCTGCTGTTAGTAACAGTAACAGGGTTCCTTAGTTTTCATCCATCTTCCTCGGTTTCCATTTGGAGTTTGTTCATATTTTTTGTTCTACCTGCTTCAAAGATAGGCACGTTATCTCTGAACACAGAGAAAGAGCCAGAAATTCCTTGTCCTGGCTCAAGTAATAGCCTTGAGTAAGCTCTGCTACCTTTTTATGTCCAAACATCATTTTATAAGTCAGGACAAAAACCATCATGTATTTTTCTAAGATGCATCATAGAGACTTGAAATGAGCTGAAAACACCGGGAAGACAATAAGCTCTCAATACTTCTACATCACGGAGTAATTATTTCCACAGCAAGAAGATTTTTATTTACAAAGTGCACAGACTTATAAATTGCGGGAAAGAGCTATATTGTAACCATGTATGACATGCTAAGTTTTTATTAGACAAGCTCTAAAAATCTCCTCCTCCAACTGACAATGATAATACATCTAACAACTGTGAATGTTTCCAGGAAAGAGATTTTAGCGACTAGCTGGTGAATTTATTAGGAAAGTGCTGAAAGCCTTTTCTACTGAAAAGTGCCTCTTACAGCAGGGCCTTTCCAACCTCAGTATGCGTAGCAATCAATTGAGCCTCTTCTTAAATTCTGCATTTCTAGTGAGCACTCGGTTGGTCCAGGGGACACCGTCTGAGTCACAGGCCATAACATGTTTCTGAAACAGGATATAAACCCCTCCCACTGGAGGTTTTGATTTGGGGCTCATGGCCTGGCATAGATTTGCCAAGATGGATGTCAGCACCCACTTGTTTCCTGATACTGACCCAGGTCAAGGCAAAAGAGTCCATGAGATGTGACCAGAGAAAACAACACAAAACAAGTGTCCTGACCACTACTGGCACTTCACACTCATGGTCATCTCACATTTCTAACATATGAGCATGAGTAGGATCCTGGGTTAAGTATCCCTTCTCTGGGTAGGATCCTGGGTTAAGTACCTATTTCCAAAGCTCTATCAGTGACTGCAGCTCAAAATGTGGTACACGAGACATGGTTTGTCCTTAATCTACAGCTATGGCTTCAGTTCTTTAGCAAAACAGATTGAAAGCTCTGAAAACCTTGCCTCAAAGCCTCCATCTTACTCTTCTCCAAAATGTTTTATTGAGTACATATTGTATTTGGGGACTCAACTTTGTAAGAATGCAAAATGATCACCTGGCCCCTCAATAGTCAAAGAACATGTATAAAAGCTGATAGGAAATGATATAGTTTCTAAATCACACAAAACAATTTAACAACAATCAAGAATAAACCAGATTGAAAATAGCTATCTTACAGAAGGTTTCACATCCTATTAGGACTGTTTCTCACACTACCTCCCTCCCAAAGGCTTGACTTTTGCATCCAATAATGGCATCTCCTCCCTGTACTCTCCACATCCGTGGTCAGTGAACCATAGCTCATGGCCTTGGCCCGCCTGTGATTGGGACGTGGCCATGCCCATTTGTTTAAGTATTGTCTATGGCTGCCTTTGCACAAAAATGGCAGAGTCAAGTCCTATGAGAGACTATATGGCTTGCAGGGTCCAAAAGGTTCACCACCTGGACCTTTACAGAAAATGTTTGCCAACCACCCCTGTAGAGTAATGGGTATCTTCCTCACCACACTTCTATTGCATCTTATATTACAGTCCACGGCAGATGGGTAGGTAGGTGGACTGATACATCTCCCAACTCCAAGTGGCATCCTTTACTTTGTGTTATAAGTGACCCTAGTACTCTTCTGAAGTTCTGAGTCACCTTACTCATCTAAATCTCATGCCACCAGCATAGGTGCTTGCCTAAACTTGGAGCTCAGTGAACAGAGTTGAATCAAACTGAACTTTGGAGGTTTTTCTAGGGCACAGCTGAAGCTGTGATATTTAGGACGGCGAAATTACCAAGAGCAATAAGCAAACATCTGATTATACCTGTAACTAAATTAGCGGAAACCAAATGGTCCTTTTGGCACCAAAATGAAAGTGGCTCTGACAGCCATTTTGTTTGACAGGAATTTCACAAGAGGCTCTAGAATGAATTGCAGCCATAAAATACTTGACATTAGGGCTGCCAATCCTTGGGGAATCTTTACTCCCAAAGTCTTAGCAGAGATAAAGAGCTCACTCTCCCTGCCCTTTCCAGTGCACACAGTCCAAAGGCACAGCAATTGGCATGCTGGTTTATGGGTTGTATACTTCTCCCTCTGTTCCCGCAACCCCATTCATCTGGTATTTTACAGTGTGAGCTGGGCTCCAAAGACCCAGTAGGAAAAAGCAGCAGTAATTGCATTTTTTAAGCAATTAACTTTTTTTCTTTTAGAATGTCCTGCTTCATATTCATCAGTTTTTAAGAATGGGACAAAAATATACACTTTCTTTCATGGTGGCGGGAAAGGAGACTAAGCAGAATCCTTTCCTACTTATCATATTCATCACTGCCTATTCTCATGCCCAGTGCTTCATTCATTTACCATTATCATTCTACCAGCCCCACGATTTCCATACTTTTGCAACCTAGAAGCCTACCCAAGTCCTACCAGTTGCTCAGATCATAGAAGAAATGTTAATTTTTGTTAATTTTTACAGATATAGTATTTTCTTTCATTTATTTTCCCCCACTAAAAAATCTAAGATTTTAAACCTTTTCCATATCCAGATGCTGTATCAGAAGTTGTATAGAAATTTAGAGGATGTTTCAAAAACTTGGAAATCATTTGGCTAAAAGACTAATATGTGTGACACTTAAATTTACTTGACTTACACATGGATTATAAAATTTTACAGTAAAAATTGTTTGCATTTTGTCAATGATCTTTCCTAATAACAGCCCCAAATTCATAAAATCTCTTTCAAGCACACAGAAATCCTTGATTTCATGAAGGAATAATAATAAAAGATGTGTGTACTATATCCAAATGCCACTCTAACATAGATGACAAGAAACTCTATTTTGTGTATAGAAGACAATGAGGAGTGAATGGTAGGCACAGGCTAACTTGGCGTCCATGAACTTTTGGTGATTTTAATAATTTAACTCAGTTGTGTCTGTTCCTTTGTGTGGAACAGAAAAAATTGAGACCTCCAACCCAATATAACCTGCACCCCGTATAAGGTAAATGACATAACTAACCCTTTCTCTTTTCTCTCCTCCCCACTCTCTCCCTCCCACTTGAATATACTCGGGTTTTTCTCTCATGTGGATGTGTAGTTGTTTTCCATTGGTTTCATATTAGTATTAAGTACATTGAATACTTAACACTTCCATTCTTGTGACTCTACTAAGAAAATGTGGAATGGAGTAATGAATTGTGGCACTCTGAGTATTGGAGCTTGCTGGTCTCTCAAGCCTAAGAGATTTCCCCAGGTCACTCATCTCCATTCATTCCTTCAACCAATAGCTTGATCATTCTCCAAGAAACTTTTTCTCAACCTGCTCTGCACAATATGGAAATAATTCATTCACCACACGTACTTAGTGAGCACCAGACATGGAGCAAATCTGAATTGAGATGTGTTACCAGCATCAAATATATACCAGGTTTCCAAGACTTAATAGACAGAATATAAAATGTTTCAATAATTATTCATAAATTGATTACGTGTTGAAATGATGGTATTTCGGATATATTGGTGAAGCAAAATACACTAAAGGTAAAATTTACCAGGTTATTTTTAAAATACGGCTACCAGAAAACTTGAAATAACGTACGTGGTTGACATTACCATTTTATCAGACTGTGCTGCTCTATATACCCTGGGCCAGGGTTAGTCCTCCTAACACAGGTTTCTTTACAATCCTCTTGCTTTTTGTTAATTTAGCTGGTGACCTGACTCTGATCTGTTAGCTGCCTGAAGCAGGGAATTTTTGATCTTGTTCAGGATCACACCCCTAACGGACACACAGTAGGCTCTCACATATGTTTGCCAAATGCACACAAGAACTAAGAGGCAGGAACATACCTCTCCTCCCCAAACCCAAGTAAATATGGGGGTTAAACTAGGCTGTCTCTAGTTTCATTGTCTGCAAATACATAACAAGAATGTTTAAATGAGTCTCTTCTTCCTCATCAGGTTTTCAGTTCTTTCAAGATGAAAACATGTCTTATATTTTCCTTGTCAGCCTCAGGACTCTGTAAATACAGTTAGCCCTTGAATAACAAGGCTTTGCACTGGGTGGGTCGACTTACATGTGGATTCCGCCTCTCCTACCTGAGCCAGCAAGACCAACCTCTCTTCTTCTTCCTCTTCAGCCTACTCAATATGAAGACCATGAGGATGAAGACTTTTATGATGATCCTCTTCCACTTAATGAACAGTAAATATATATTCTCTTCCTTATGATTTTCTAATAATGTTTTTTCCGCTAGTACTTCATTATAAGAATATAGTATATATTATGCATACCATACAATATGTGAGTTAATTAAAACTTCCAGTTAACGATTCACTATTATTAGTTGAGTTTTGGGATATCAAAGCCATATGTGGATTTTTGACTGTGTACATATCCAGCACTCCTAACCCCCACCCCCAAGCATGGTTCAAGGGTCAATTGTACCTTAAAAGTTATGAGCAATTCAACTAGTCGTAAGCTAAAAATACTTGATTACAAGTTTTATAGGGTGGGCCTGATGTGGGAGAATAAGTATTTGATTTAGACTTTTCTTAAAATAGGAACAAAATGTGGAAAGTCTTTCCTGGGGGGTGGGGGGCTAAGAGTAGTTGTGGGGGCCCAGTGGGAGAGTGAGGCAAGTAGAGGGAGTGGTGCCTATGAATCCTAACAGTAGAAAAGCTGGCTACAACAGGGCTGGCGAGCTCCCTAAAGTAACTGTGAAAATTTCCCATGTGCCACATCACGGGGAAGCTTCCAATGGAGCCAGGATGCAGGAATGGCTGTTCCCAGGGATACCGCCTCTCTTTCTTCTCTTTCTTCCTTCAGGCTAAGGAGCAAGAAGGACTACCGCAAAGGTATTGGGTATTATTACCCAATTGGCTTTGACCATCTAGCTTCTTAACAGTGTCTCAAGATGCCCAAGTCACCTGTTCTATGGATCTCAAGATGCCTCTGATAGAAAAACACAATGTTAATTTTCACCTACAATAAGTGAGTACACAACTGGTCAAATGCTAAGTTTATGTAGCGAAAACATCCACACCAGAGCAGTGTTGGTTGCTAGGCTTTTTTTTTTTTAACTTAAAAATAATCTCAAACAGCATGAAATGATTTCCTCTGAGTACCTGAAAACTTGGTTGTCCCATCCATCAACATTTGCAGGCTGACGGTCTCTGCTAGCTCTACTGCTGCGAGAAACGTTTCTGTGGACTCTTGAAGTCATTAAGACCGCTGCCTTATTGGCAGAAAGCATGCCATTCTGCAGTCAGGACACAAAAGACAACCTGGTCCAGGCTAATCTCATTTTAGTGAAGAAGAGGAGCATGCTGAAAGTAACTTCGCCTGGAGCACTGGTGAATGAGTTGAAAATGAAGTGCACTGCTTATAAGCAGCATGACAAACTTCTTCTGTAGTCTGCAAACGCCTTAATTACTATTTATACTCCATGTGTATTTCTCCCAGTGATATCCAAATATCTTACTTACGTCTGAAAAATCTCTTCTGGGAGAATCAAAAATGCAAAGACCCACTGGAAATTTTGCTTTTCCTTTTTTCTGTCTTTTCTCTTTTTTAATGTAGCGCCTGCCTGAAGCTTCTATTCTGGAACCCCTCTGATCATCCCTGAAGAAGTCAACATTCTAACTCTCAAAGGTTTTTGTTGTGTTTTCCTTCTTACCCACCACCAGCCTTCCTCTGATTCTGGGATTTTGGCCATGTGTCCTTGAAGCCAATCTCTGTTTATATAATTGTTCTAATTTTTTTCATACAATTACTTTTCTTTTTTTCCTTTTTAAAAAAAATCTCACCCTCATTCCATTTCTTTTTCATCTCACTCCCTAGGAAAATTTGGCTTTCTGGCAGGCTCCTCTTGTTCTCTTTGGCAGTATTTCACAGAGACACAAATAGTCATAATGATCAAAATGTGCATTTGCAGAGGGAGCCTTAATCTCCTAGGGAGATTAACCTACTCTGCAGACATTATCTCATCTATCTCCCTTAACCTCTGCAAAAGAGGGACCCGTTTCCTAGTAGAGACACCAGAGGCTAAAGACAGTTGCTTTCGGAGTCTTCAAAGAACTAGGAACTGACTATCACTCATTTACATCACAAGAGGCCCAGACTCTCAGAATTTTCCTTTGCTCCCATCCCTTCCTTCCGGGCTTCATCCTTAATTTTTACCAAACACAAAAGGATGACGTATCTCTTAAGACTAATGCCTTTCTATAAATAGAGTCTTAAATTTGCAGCTGCCTCACGTAGAAGAGGCATGAAAGGGAAGAAACACAAATTTGGTTTATGCTTTATTTTCAAGGTTAGTCTTGGCATACGCTTTCTTGGCAGAACTCTGTTTCGCTTCTTCCACTACCATATTATTAATAGTCTTACTGAGATTTTGTTGATAACTTTATAAGTAAAAGAGATTGGGGCCGTACTTTTCTCATCCACTGCCCCTGATTCTGGAAAATCTCCTTATGTAAACAAGCTGGCTGAGTGTCCATAGGAGCCTTATTAAGCTAGGTCTTCTGACTTCTCAGTCTACAGGGCTTTTCCTCCTAGAGAACTTTATAGTAATTGTCACATTTAATGATCTAAACAACCAGATATGTTCATTCATTATTCCTACTCCTATTTCAGAAATAAAGAAACCCATAGACCCCTTGCCCAAAGTAATCTAGCTGGTAAGTGGATGCAGACAGCATTTGAACCTCACTTTGTCTAATTCAAAGCCTGTGTCTGCACTTTTTCAAAACTTCTCTCTTGACACACCAAAGATAAAAGGGACCGAATCCCCATCCCCACCACACACACCCCTCACCCTGGGTTTCTTACGACCTGTGTTCCCCTGTGAACACCAGACTTTGCAATACTCCCTCCAAAGAAACTAGTATCACAACCTACTCCAGACACCTCCTCCTTCCCAAGAGAAGGAAGTGCCTGCTGAGGCCAATGCCATGCACATCATTTTGTTTCAAACTTAAGATACATGTTTCCAGGAGGGATGATGATGTTGCCAGCGTATTTCCTCTGGGTGAGGTGTTGCCAAGGGCACAGCAGAAGCTGAGAGCCCAGGGACACTTTCCCTGCCATGGGCTCAGTGCTTCAACTTTTCAGGGAGTTTCCTAGGCAGGAACCCTAAAACTATTTTAAAATTCTGCTGGGGATCCAAATGTACAGTTCTTGAGATTTCTTCTTAGAGGAAAGGCAAAAGAAAACATTTCAAGTTCCTCAAGATCATCTTTGGCCCTTTTAATGTATAAACTAGTACAGTATCCAAGAACTTTTGTAGACAGTTCATCAAATAAACATAATGTGAATACCTATATACACACATTATAAAATTACACTTGTAAGTAATGAGCACACCATAAATATTTGTCAACAAATGGCTGCAATCCCAACTCATCTGTTGCTAATTATGAGTTGTTCTTAATAATCCCACTATCTAGCCCATGGTCCCTTATCTCAAGAAGTCTTCAATATTTATAATTTGCCTTTGTATTCAGTGCGGCAGCTGGAAATACCCAGCTGAAAAAGGCTGATGTCCGCCCAATAATTCTTCCCACACTCTCAGCATGGAGAGGCTTTCAAGGAATTTATAGCTAAAGCTACAGTTCCTTAAATTCTATAATGGAAGACTGCAGGATAAGCCTGTGCCTAACTTTGTTCCATGACCAGAGTTCATGGGCTCCATGCTGTCCCCACAACAGGATGTTTCACTTGCAACGAGTCTTCTTTTAAGAACACTTCCAAGTTATAATCATTAGGTTCAGGGGGAAGAAAGGTGATTGTCTTAAGAATTTTGAATTGTACAATCTAGCTTTCACACTGGGTTCTCTTATACAGTTTTTTGAGTGAGGCTAAAACGACTTTTCACAAACCTGGCTTCTCACCATAAGTGATGGCAAATAGATTAAACCACACATCACTGGACTTCTAAGATGCATCATGACAAACATAGGGTTTGTGGGCAACTTATCTGGGCAGCTTACCAATGGCCACTAGCAAATATTTGTTTAATATTGACGAACAAATATGGGAATTTTTATTTTCTATTGTATCTTTTTTTTTTTTTGTCTCTGTTTTGAAGCTCAAATTATGCCTTGTACAGCTTTAAGGGACTGTGCAATTCTGTAGGTAAATAGTCTGGCTAACTTGTGCACTAGGGGGCTGCAATAGATTGAGTTATTGTTTCTAATTTTTACCACCTCAGAAGTTTCATTGCCTCTCCACTTTTTTGCCATAGCCTCACGGTGGACAGAGTGAACTTCCCTAACCCTTAACTTGGTCCTATGACTTGGTTAGCTAGTGAATACTGGCACACATGATATGAGACCCTTGAAATGTACTTGAATGGTGGGACTTTCTCACCGGTGTGTCTACCTTCACTACCTAAGGCCATGCCTTGGGTAACTGCTGTATCAAAGAGGACAGAAATGTGGCACAGACCTTAACCTAATTTGCAGCTTGGAGCCAAGCTCAGCTGACTCCAGCTTAGATAAGTCAACTGAAGCTGTATGGTCAGCTACACTACAGAAATGTCAATGAGAAATAAACACTTACTGTTATTGTAAAACACTGAAATTCCAAGGTTCCTTGTTCATGCAATATTATGCAACCATAGCTGTCTGACACTGTCTAGCAAAACTGCCAACAGAACCAGCAACTTTGGATCACCACTGTCACCCTAGTAGTAGAAAGTAGCTTTCTCATTTTTTATCTACAATAGTTCTTCATCTGAGTCTGATCTCAGACAGTATGGTTTTTCAAAAGGCCTGCCTTGGTCTCCCCCTTGCCTTGCCATTATTCTTTGGGAGTTTTGCTGTTGAGGAAACTACATTTCGGCATGGAGGGTAAGGACCAAGCTCTTTGCAGGACATCAGATGCCCCATGTAAAGACATACTCCTATATATATATATACACACACAGAGGGATACTGGAGTGTCAGCCTTGCAAAGTACAGGTATAAAGACAAATGGGGCCTCACTCATACCCACAAGCTAGGGAGGAAAGGCCGTGCTCTGCCTGGGTTTGAACATTGGCTCTAACACTCACTGAATGAACTCAAGGCGTGCTTTGTGCAAGGTACCTCACCTCCTTGTGCCTCAGTTTCTTCATCTATAAAATGAAGGATAATAGTAGGATGATAATAATCCCCACCACATTGGGCTGTTAGGAATGTGCTGTGAGTAAACATACGAAAAGTGCTGAGAAGAGAGCCTGATGTAGAAAACACAGAAGAAATGATATTAGCATGAAGAAGGGAACGGATCTAAGGAACACCCAGATGAACTGGCTGCATGCCAAAAGACAGCCAAATGTCCCAAAGGCAGCACCAAATTTAAGACCCTGAATTTCTGTATCAAATTCAGGTCCTAATTTTATTACATGAACCAGAATGACACTTCTTAGTGATGCTGCTTTTCCCATTCGAAAGACGGGTAAATACTTCTGAAGTCATGGTGAGGTTATAGTTAAGGATTGGGCAACCAGTGTTTAGGGAATAAATATCTAAATAAACAGAAATCATAGGTCAGAAAAAAGTGGGCCTCCATGGATAGTTAATGCCTACTAAAGAAGGTGGCATATTTATTTCTAAATTGAGTTCTACTAAATCTCACTGATAAAGAATGTTATATTATATAATTTAGCCTCAAAGAAAGAAACATGTCTTTGAAAATTTTTATATAAATTTTCATTCTCTTACCTTCAAAGTTCTTTTAATATTCAAAAGAAGTAGTACTCAACTAGGAATGATTTTACTCTCTCAAGCCCCATCTTGGGGACATTTGGCAATTTTTGGAGACATTTTTTGGTTGTCACAGATGAGCGGTGGGGACTGCTTTTGGCATCCAGTATAAAGGCCAGGGAGACTGCTCTACACCCCACAGGACAACCCCTTACAACAATTATCCAGCCTCCACTGTCAAAGTGCTAAGGTGGAGAAATCCTATTGTAAAGACAGAACCTGGAAAAGTGGACCCGAGGTTGGGTCCCGGCTCTCCTTTGGGCATGTAATTAAGCTTTTGTTTCCTGTTGCAGAATGAAAACTACCTTCTCCTCCAATTGTGGGTGAATTAGATGAGATAATAAATGCCAAATCTAGGGATCAGCATCTTTCCTCTCACCTACAGGGTGAACTACCCCAGTTGCGCGCAACGTGATCAGTGACGCCTCCAGCAGTGAGTCCTCAGTGATGCACTGCTACCTACAACCTGCCACCAAGATCCTGGGATTTACAAATAAGCGAGGAACACGTGGAGTTGTCCATGGAAGTACGACAGCGGGGGATGGCGAGCATCACAAAACCGGCATTCTCAAATCACCAGCAAGGCAAATCTGCTACTCACGTGTGCTTCTGATTTAGCTTCAATTCTCACCTCTGCTTTTGGAGCTGCCAAATCAAACTTCTCCTTGCTGCTTCCAAACCCTGCGTGCTTTACCCCCTCCTCCACTGCCGCTGAGTCTCTCTGGGTTTCTCCCTTGTCTCCAGCCACCCAGCTTCATGGGAGAATCCACGCTGTGTGCTTTCCTGAAGGTCTTTAAAACTGTAGTTGTTTCACTTTATATAGTTTCTGTGAATCCAGTTTTCATGCCCTTAGTTATAAGCACTTCCAAAATGGGCGTCATGTTTCTTAATTCTTGAGCATCTTTCCTTAGGGCAGAAAGCAGATGGTGACAGAGAGGGGCTTCTGCCCCAGGGCTGATATGTCCATTTCTGTCCATTCTTCTGAGTTCAGAAGGGCAGACTCTGATGGGGTCCTGAAATCCCCACAGAAACAGGTAAAGATATATTACGGAGAAGGTTTGTGAAGGTCCAGGTGCTGGTTTGAGTGCCGGAAGTTGGGAGAATGGCAGCTTCCTTAGTGGGAAACGCAGGAGAAAAAGTTTTCATGAACCAAATATCAATAGGACAAGTAGGGCTTGTACTATGCTTTTGGAAGGAGCTAGCAGATGACATTAGGTAATAAGTATTACTCACATGAATGGATGGATGGAAAAATGAGCACACACGAGAGGAATAATCGATGAATGAAAGACTTAGAAGCCTCAAGATAGGTTTCTGAGTTTGTTTTCAGTAGTGATAAGGACCTACAGAAAGAGTTTGCTGAGGAAGAAGACCTTTCTCATGTGACAGTTTTACAACATACACTTCACAGCTTCAGGGAGGATGTCTGAGTCGGAAACCTTATTAGCTCAATTTGATCTTCTCATACTTGGTCTCAGGAAAATATATTTTCCCAAAGGAATTCTGGAGATAATTTTCTATTCCATTGGTTCTTAATATATCTGAGATGAACACAAATGATAGCACTAGAATGAAAATAAACCGTGTTTCTGTTCAGTCACAAATGTAACTAATTCTTGTTTAGTATGTGTGAGCTTAACCCAAAAGACTTCAGGCCGTTCATCGTTTTTGCTGAAAGAAAAATATCATAGTTATTGTAGTCAATGGACAATGTTAATAAATAATTTACCCTTTTCCCTATACAAGTGCAATTCAATGAATAGGGTGATACAGAGGTAAGAATACTCCTGAAAATGGGTCTGTCAAGGGCTATTATGAAAGCACTGGCATTTCATTATCATGTAGCTGGTTATTACATGAGAGAAAAACAAACACAGAATATGTGGATGTTACCAGTTTCCAGGCATGTTTAAATAGAAATATAGGCTGAGCATCCCACCTTCTCAGCGAGAATGGTTTTTGCTAGCTGTTCAGAGATTCCAAAGAGAGGGCTTTATTTTCACTCATACACGGATTTTAATTGTGGCTGCAGCCTGATTAGCTCCTCATTGAATTTTGCAATAATGATGTCTTATAATACTGACATCTGGGATCACAGCTTTCCCTTTACAAAGTGTTTTTCACACCTGTCATTTCATCTGATCCTACTCATTGGACTAAGGACAGGAAATTAGTATTTCCATTTCAGAGATGATGAACTGACTGGTCCCATGTGAAATAGCTTATAGATTTTTGTCTAAGTTCAGCACTATCCCCATTACTGCATGTCAACTCTCTGAAGGACTGATCTCCTGAAAGCAGGTGAGACACTTGGGATATTTTTACCTAATAGGTGACTTCATACTTCTCTACACAGGTTGTCCAATTATAAGGCAACTATGGATAATTTATTTGAAATAATAACTACAAAGATTTTCTTCTCATTAGCCTTATTTTAATGTTGCCTTGTAATACTCATCACCTGGCTTCATCTTGAGTATTTGCCAGTGCTTAGTTTTGAAAAGTTAATTATAAAATCAGTCTACCTCACCCTGAAAAATCATGGCCTTCAGGGAATAAGATTATTTTCCTGTAGAGATACAGTTTGCCAAGATAATTAAAAAGGAAGGAAGAAAAGAAGGAAAAATAAATCTATGTTTGTCTCATATATCCACACTACTAAGCTCTACTTTCTGATTTCTCAGGGATGACCAACACCAGAAACCCTGTGCCCAACATTCAAGACACTCTGTGACTCAACTGCATTTTTTAAAATTTTTTATTTTATTTATTTATTTATTTTTATTGTTGGGGATTCGTTGAGGGTACAAGAAACCAGGTTGCATGGATCATTTGTTAGGTAAAGACCCTCTTACAATCGTTTTCTTGCCCCCCACAGGTATGGTACACACCAAGGCCCCACTCCCCTCCTTCCTTCCCTCTCTCTGCTCTTCCTTTCCCCACCCCTCCCGCCTTCTTTTTCTCTCCCCTTCCCCCACTGTGTCCTTAATTGTCATTAACTGTCATCATATCAAAATTGAATACATAGGATTCATGCTTCTCCATTCTTGTGATGCTTTACTAAGAATAATGTCTTCCACTTCCATCCAGGTTGATACAAAGGATGTAAATTCTCTATTTTTTTAAATGGCTGAATAGTATTCCACAGTGTACATATACCACAGCTTGTTAATCAATTCCTGGGTTGATGAGCATTTAGGCTGTTTCCCAATTGCATTTTTTAAATAATCACTTTCCCCTGGGTGCGGTGGCTCACGCCTGTAATCCTAGTACTCTGGGAGGCTGAGGCGGGTGGATCACCTGAGCTCAGGGGTCCGAGACCAGCCCGACCAAGAGTGAGACCCCATCTCAAAAAAAGATAGCTAGGTGTCAGGAGGCTGAGGCAAAAGGATTACTTGAGCTTAGGAGTTTGAGGTGGCTGTGAGTTATGATGCCATGATACTCTACCAAGTGTAACAAAGTGAGACTCTGCCTCAAAAACAAACTAAAAACAGTCACTTTCAAAACTGCCCATTTCTAGAGAATCAAAGCATTATAATTTTTTCCAAATTTGAGTTGCAGTTTGCTCACACCCAACTTGTCATGTGAAATCAGCACAATGACATATTTTATTTACAATACTCCTTTCTGTGTAAGGTCAACAAGTGTTTCTAGGACATTTCACTCCCTATGAACATCTTCCCCCAGATTTCTATGGCTCATGCTTGGGATCCCAGAGTAAGGGGGTGATGATGTGGCTAGAATATTCTCTCCACTTGGTTCCATTTTAGGTATGTCTGTCATTGATCAACCTCAAGTTATGCATGCGTCACAATAGACAAGTTGTTTCTGAAAATAATTTCACTGAATAAATGTTTCCTTTCTGCAAGGACTTTTATCTTCCTTCTCCCATGAAGGGCCTCAGTATGAACATACAATAGACTTGGTGTGTCAGGTACCTCATCTTCCCATCAGCACAGCCATAATGATGGTGATATCAACTTGGAATATGACACCTCCCAACATATTCCTTTGTTAAATTTCCATCTTATGCAATCTTGCTGATAATGTTTCCTGCCTTTGCATGGTACCTCTCTCTGTGCTCTGTTCAAAAATACATCCCTTATGAAAGCATAATTTGTTCTAACTCTTTGATATCAACTCAAGTAGATGCAGCTGGATCCAAACCATTTATTTATTTCTGACAAAAAATTTATACATGTTTGCTGAAAATAAAGCAAGGCAAATCTGCCTTTAATTCATTCAATACACTCAGATAAAATTCGCACACATTGCGTGATGTGTGGGCTAACTCACGTAAATGAGATTTCACACTAATTCACAAAAATTCACTAATGCTTAGAAATTCACTGAGTCACATCTCTACTTATTTGATTTTGGCTATGCAATTTTCAAATTTGATTGTCAGTTGTCACTCTATGCCCTGCACAAAATGGAGCTTTTCATGAAGAGATGTGAAAAGTGCCCAGAAATCAGTATCTTGTGATCATAATGAAAACCAGGGGCTTCTCTGTTCTACATTTCATCTTATTTCTGGGGGGAAGGACCTCTGATTTAGTGCCAATTAAAACCCTTCATTCACTGTACAATGAAGTTCCTCCATGAGATATTACCTATAGAGAGGATCTTATGCAAAACAGCATGCATGTTTTCCTTCCTCCATATTTGCATTAAATTGGAACAGATTAACTTAATATTGCATGAAAATAAGTGAAGTGTCATCTTAATTAAAAGATAGTTGTGTTATATCCATTGGCTGAGACTCAGAAAGCACTTTCCATTTCTTCAAAGTAAAATGAATAATTTTTCCTGATGGTTCACAAGCTAGAATTTAATCTTAATCTTTTTTGATATGTCAGACTGAGCACATTTGTGCTGTGGACCATCATGGTGCGAATGAAGCCACAACATTTTGACAATTTCCCCACACTGAGAGGCTTGTCCAACAGGAACAGGCAGTTAAAATGTCACTGTGGTCCTCTCCTACTAAAATGACAAGAAACACTTGTCAGGAAATGAATACTTTTTTTAGTAGACATGACCCAAAACTGTGCTTTGGGCCTTTCATCTTGAGGTGAAAAGTAATCTCCAGCTTTAAAGAGCAGTCATGTTGGAAATCTGATGAAGAGCTCTATTGCATAGCACGATAGACTTAGTACAATCTACCACACGTTGGAGGTAAAGCTGTCTTGTAGCTACTTGAACCAGCCAAAATCTGTGATCATAAACTGCTTTTTTAATAAACAGAATACACTAATACACTAATAGTAAGTCTAGGAAGTCATGACAAAATACAGTTGTTTGTTCACTGATATTTGCAACAACTGCCTTAGGGCGGCAAAATTACTATTCTGAGCAAGCAAGCAAGCGTCCATATAGCAGGCACACATGAAAGATTCTGTAGCAGCACACACACGTAATTCTCCCAATGGTCGAGATTAATACAGCCATAAATTCTAGAACAGAGAGAAGGTGGAAATGACCAGAACTCTCCAAACACAAGCTGGTTCAAACATATCAACACTGATTAAACCAAAAACTTTCAATGCTCCTTCAATTGATTCTACCTCTCCCATTATGTCAATTGAGATACCACTTGCTCAGATCTAGCCCTTCTTTTCCTTGCTATTCTTTTAGAAGGAGGAACTAGCTTTGTGAATTGACTTAGTATATTCCATTAAGCATGGTCTTCGGGCAGTTGCGGAAGACTATATTTTCTATGCCTCTCCCTAACAGAGGTTCTTGCCCTTTCGTCTCTCTTTCCTTCTCTGTGATTCGAAGACTGCAGGCATCCAAAACTGGATGCTCTTTTGACTCTTGTTAACTTCTAAAGAAACCAATGTATTTTCAGAGATCACAGAAGAGAACAGTAAGGCCAGATCATATGGAAAAAAACTTTGGGGAGAGATGGAAATCAAAAGGAAACAGGAAAATCTGTCAGGCCTGCCGAGTGAAGATTATGGATGTACTCAGGGAAGCAAAAGAGGCTCTTAATCACATGGTGTAAAAGTATGATCCTTCTCACTTTTGTTTTTCCTTACAGACATTTCCAAGGGGAACAAAAGCACCACCGGAAAATATATTAGCTCTGGTTTTTCTTGGCATAACATTTTGTGTGCCTGTTTATTCTCACAGGCATTTCTGAGAACATAAACCAAAAAGGCTTATTCTCAGAAAAAGGGTTCTATTGCCAGTTCTAATGCTTCATCTGTATTAATGAGATTTATATTGATAAATCCAAAATTACTCAGACTGGAAATATACTTTCATTAGTCCCACTTCCCTCCCTTCCCACCTCTTCCAACTGGGGCCTCTATTTCTCTTGGGAATTAAAAAGTAAAAAAAAAAAAAAAAAACAGTCCTAAGGAGAATTTAACTTCCACGTGTTTTATAGACACCCAAAGCCTGTTAGGAAGAAAATTCAGCTGTGCCCTGCAGCAGACTTCATGAAGACATGGAACAGGGGGCCATTGATAGTTCCACCCAGACATGGAACCCAGGGTCCCAGTCTCATAGCAAAAGTTATCCACACCCTCTACCCTTTTCATATTTCCAAACAGATGTGGCAGGTTATATTAAGAAGAATAATTTTGTTGCTAAAAGTTATTCTTTAAACTTTACTTTCCTTATTCTTTCCTATTCTCAAAAATGACAACCTGCAATAATCATGCATTCAAGGCACCACATTCATTGCTGAATCTACCCTTCATTTAATTTTAAAGCATACAACTCTCCCAAGCAAATGTTTTTAAAACTTAGGCCTTCAAATACTAAAAGCGTTGCATCAAAGACATGAAACCTCATTTGAAACACAGCAGAGCATTTGTTTGAGGCACAAGGGGCAGTGAAATGCTGAGTGTTTTCTAAGCACAGGACACATTCATTACAGAGTTTGGGTCTATTCTGGACTATTTTTTGATAAAAATCCAGCCTTGCTTATATTGTGCATCACCAAGACATTTGGCCCCAATGCTACAGAGCTGTGAACCAAAACAGCCATCAGTACACTAACATATAAAGCAAAACCAAGAACCCTCTTACTAGAACTGTCTCTTTAATCAGAAATTCCGTGAGTCAAAACCCTTCCCAGTTTGGGATTATATAATTTTTCCAAATCAATGACATTTTGCTCCTCTTAAGCAGTAGTCATGTAGATTCTGACAATGAAATAGGCACCTTAGCCATCCTGGGCCATGCTCATCAACCAGACCTGGTGTAGACAGGGTTCCTGCCTTAGAAGGAATGTTCAGGTGTGTAACAATGTCCCTTCCCACTCTGGATTTCTCAGCTTCTAACCTCTGTTTTTCAGAGGCAATCATGTGAAAGAAGTGCTATCCATATCGATTCAAAATACTATCTAACTATGGGGAATATTTAGTACACTTAATGAAATAAGTAGTTATTACCCACAGTAGAGGATGTAAGGAACAGATCATCGGCCTTAAACTCTCATTTGGGGTAATTTTAAAGGAGGGTCTCAATTGCCTGAATCTTATTTTCTCTTTTTCATTTTGGTTCTGTTGTGTTTTTGCCTACTCTAAAGGATCACTTCTATTTCTAGTCCTAACGTCACACCTAACCCACATGTCATTCTTACATAACCCAATTTCAAAGTATCTCTTAATTGGATTATGAAAATAGTTGTAGTTATGTGCATAATTACTGATAATGAGTATCTAAAGCAACATCAAATGGCAAATTGTTCTTCAAGGAAATGTTAAAGTTCCATATAGCCTGCCCTTGCAGTCATGCATATAACATGATTTAGGAGACCTTGGTTAGAATGAGGCCCCATCAGCCCTGTCCCTTAGTCTGTGGCTATGAATAGATATTTCTACTTGGGCAAACTGTCAATTTTAGTTTGCAAAATTAACTTCAAAGAAAATCTCTTATTGTGTGCATGCACACATGCATATATACACCAAACATTCAAAACTCTTAATAACAGAGGTCTAGGATAGCCAGAACTTTCTGGATGATAGCAAACAGACTATAGCAAAGCCTTCCTGTTGGTCAAAGAAAAAGAAATATCAGTGGGTGAGAAGAGGCTAACTCTTACGGGATATTGGTACTGTAGTGGCTGCCTTAATGCCTCCTTATTGGCCAACTGTGCTGGGGCCTGGGTGAGTGGTCTCCCCACTTTTCTGTTTCAGAGCTTTCTCTTAAGTTGCTTTTATGCAGCCTATGTGCTCCTGGGAAAACACTTGACCTATGGGAGGAGGTCAGGGAACAAATACTTCGGTTTTCATCCATCAGGAACACTAGTCTTAAGCAAGTGCTACACTAGGGGTCAGCAAACGTTTTCAGTAATGGCCCAGATTATTCTATTTTTTTTTTTTTTTTAGATACTTTTACACATTTTGTGCCATGTGGTCTCTCCTACAAGTATTCATCTCTGCTGCTGTACATAAAATCAGCCATAGTCAACATGTGAACAAACGGATAGAGCTGTGTGCCAATAAAACTTTATTTACAAAAACAGGCCAGCTTTGACCTGCAGGACATCATTTAGTGATTTCTGTTCTACATAATTTCTTAGAAATTTCTCAGGGTGCTGAGGCCCAGATATTCATACTGCTAACCTATATACTTCTTATTTTGCTTTTCTTCTCTCCCTTTTCCTACTTTCTTACTCCTGCTTCTTGGAATAACCTCCTATATAAACTATCTGCCCTCACATTCTTATCATGCTCTGGTAAAAACAAATGATATGTAGCAGGCACAGGTACCTACTCAATGTCTGCTGACAGAAGCCATGAAGGAAGCACGCGTTATAAAGTGTGATCCATTGTATATTAGCTTGGGTACCCTGGTAGAAATGAATGCTTCCTAGAAGATGATGTGATAAAGCAGCACCCTCAGGACCCTGATTCATCCTAGCATTAGAATAAATTGCACAAACTTTATATTCTGCATTCTAAATCATTATTTAAGAATAAAAGTATGGCAAAGAATGTATCTGGCTCATGAAGCCCTACAGACTAGGGAGGTAAGTGTTGGTAAAGTAGCCCTGAGCTCATGCCAAGCCATGTGCTTGGCAATCCTTCTAGAAGTCTTTGCTAAGAGATGATCTATACATACCCTCAGATTTAGTGAACAGTGACACCTGGGTGCAGCCCTGTTCAAAACAAGGGAGCCATGAGATGGCACCTTCAGAGGAAGCCTCTTAATGGCCTCTCTGATCTTTTTCCTCAGTTCATCAAATTCTTAGATTTTTTTTGGTCTGATGTTCATGGATAGAGGGTGCTTTGGAGTTTGACTCTACCCACTATCTCTCAGTTTACAACATAATAATACGATAAAAAATTACATATTGTTTTTCCTTTGATAACTGTTAGATATGCCCTTAACAGCTATTTGATTTTCCGATAGATACATACTTAAACTAAATGCTTCACTCACCAAAACATAGATGTGACAGTGGAACCAGGCAAACTCCATTTTTAAAAGAGTACCTTTGTCTATTTAGGTTTATTGAATGATGGGAATATAGAAAGTGGTCAAATATTTGACTATTTTCTCTAAGGGCATTAAAGGATCTGTAACTGTATAAAGGTGGTAATGATGAGTTACTAATCCTATGGTCAAATATGAGGATCTCAACCAGAGCAGAGTCCATACATTTCCTAAAAGTTCAATATTTAAGTTTCCACATGAAAAACAAACAAAAAAAGGTATCCATTCTGCTCTGTTCTTCTCTATGAAAACAATCACCTGGTTCCAATTTGATGGCCAATGGGATTATATTGTTTTGTGTTTGCTTATAATTCTTATTTTTCTTCCCTACATTCTATTAATTCATTCATTTACAAAATAGAATATTATCTACAAAACATGAGAGGTAATTTGGAACATTGCATTCATTATCCCTCCCTATGGGAAGATTTACTGCCTCACTAGATTTGAGTCAGGCTTGGACATGTGAGTTGCTTTGGCTAATAAAATTGAGGTGGAAGTAAAAATATTTCCTAGTAAAAACTTGTAAGCATAATTAGTAGTTCTACCTCCCTTGTGTTTTCTTTTAGGTGATTCCCAAAGTGAAGACCATATGGTAGAAAGCCACAGAAGATCCACAGTGGCTTTGGTAAGAATAAGAAACAAATCTGTTACTGTAAGCCACTGAGATATTTGGGGTTGTTACCATGGCATTATTTAGCCAAGGCTCATAGTCTATAGGGGTTTCAAAGATGAAACAGACACTTATCTTGTACTCAAACAGGTTTAGGAAAAATTCTACAATAAAAAGATCACACGTATATGGTGTGGGTTGCTAGTGTGGATAGTGGTTAAAGGTACAAGTTTCAGAGTCAGCCTGGGCTCAAAACTCCCATTCTCATTTAAGTTTGGCTAACTCACAGAGGTCATTTATCTTCTCTCACTGTTACAAATACAGTTCTTAATTTGTTGGGTTGGCTGGAGAAGTAGCTGAAATAATATTACCATGTGTACAATACAAAATACTTTGCAAGGAAGTAGTGCTCCATCCAAACAATGAAGAATTCAAAGCTATTTAAGGGAATCCACCATGACATTGATAGCCTCATGTACTTTCATGAGATATGTTTTACCTCTTTCTTTATCTTTGTACCAACAGATATAAAGACTGAAAAAATTTTAAGCAGAAAATAATGTTCAGTATATTGAATCGTAACTCCCTAGACTGCCACAGGGAACTTAGCTTATAAATAAATAATTCTAAGGTTCTTTTTTCTCTTGGAAATTTTATATTTCACAAGGCCTCATTTTCTCTAAATAAAAAATGAAAACTATGTTAATTACACATATATCTCACATATCTCACTGTGGCGAAAATAACTAGAGAGGACCTGAAGGACCAGGCTTTGGGGTCTACATATCATGTTGACTAGCCATGTGACCTTGGACCAGTAACTTAATCCAGTAAATTTCTTGAACCAGCAATTTGTTTTTAATTATGGATCACACCTTGAGCTGCTACTTTTACCTCTGCCAAATAATAATTTTGAACAAAAAACTTTACTATGAATTACCATTATTTTTATAAAGGAAAGAATATTTTTATGTGCAAACAGTATGAAGAACCCAATGAGAATAAAGGATAGTTTCTATCAAGAAGGTAAATGACAAACTTCTATAAATATATAGCACAGAAGAGAAAAATATTAAAATGCAAAAATATTAGAGTATAAAATCTTATTGTATTTGTTTCAATTTAGTAATGTTTCTACAAATACAAATTATTTTGTATATCCTCATTTTGAGGACCTACACTCAACAGTAAAAATCAGAAAAAAATTATGATATGTATCTTTACATTAAAAAACTCAATGTATTACTGGCAAAAAACAAATCCACTTTGACATTTAGGTATATTGACAAGAAGGATAATAGCCCTTTCAAACAATTGGGGATATTGGATAGTCTAGGAGAAACACAAATACAATAGCAATTCTTTAGCTGCCTCAAATGCCATGAGAACTATGTGGTCAATTGATTTTAAACAAAAGTATCACGGTAATTCAATGGGTAAAAGATATACCCAGTTGGAACACCTGAATATCTGTACATGGAAAAAAATAAATCTCACTCTAGACTCTCATTTTACACAAAAAATAACCTGAATTAAATTAAATACCTAAACATAAGAACATCTAAAAGCATTAAATTTCTAGAAGAAAGCAGTGGATAAGGTTTATGTGACATTGGGTTAAGTAAAGATTTCTTAAGTCAGATGTCAAATAACCGAACCATAAAAGAAAAATATTGATAAATTGGACCTCATCAATGTTAAAAACTGTGCTTTTCAGAAAACACATTTAAGAACTCAAAAGGCAAGCCACAGACTGGGAGAAAAATATATGCAGAGGATATATAGAACAAAGTGCTTACTCCACAACATGCAAAAACTTCATGAAGACAAGTCAATTTTAAATAGTGAAAATATTTGAGCAAACTCTATAAAAGAAGATATACAAGTGACTAACATGCACAAGAAATGATGTTCAGCATCACTAAATGTCAGGGAAATGGAAAGTTGAAACCACATGCGATCTCATTACATATCCACCAGAATGGCTAAAATTAAAAAAAAAAAAACCTGACAATATTAAGTGTTGGTGAGACTATGGATCAACTGAACTCTCATACATTTTTGGTGGGAATGGAAATGGTACAGTCACTTTGGGAAACATTTTGGCAATATCTCATGAAGTTTAATGTATATTTACTATATGATCCAGGAATATCACTTTCATATATTTACCCAAGAAAAATGAAAACAAGTTTCTACACAAATACTTGTCCATGAGAGTTCATAGTAGCATTATATGTAATAACCAAAACTGGAAAAAATCCCAATGTCTACCAGCTCTGAATGGACAAATTGTGCTGTATCTATATAGTATGGAGTACCATTCTACAGTGAAAAGGAACAAAATATAACACATGCAGAAAAATAGCTAAATCTCAAAGTGTTAAGTGGAATATATCAGACATAAAAGAAACCATACAATGTGGTTCTGTTTATATGCAATTGTAGAAATCCCTAATTAGTAGAAACAAAATTAGCGTGTGTCTAGAGCCAGGGCATAGGGGAGCAGATTCACTGTAAAATGGCTTGAGGAAATTTTGTGGGTGAATAAAGAGTGTTCTATAACTTCATTTTAGTGGTGTTTACATGACAATAAACAATTACCAAAATTCAGCAATTACACTTAATTGGTGAATTTTCTTATGTGTAAATTACATCTCAATAATGCAGGGTGTGGCAGAGAAAGCCACTTCCCTTGATAATTTCACCATTTTATTAAAAGCCTAAAGAAATATCTACAGATTTTAACTTAAAAACAGAAAATATGAGGATCCTGGGAGAAATCTAGGAAGCAAGAATACACTCCTGACAGATTACCATGATTGAGGCTATTTCCTGAGAACTTAATGTCAAAGAGGCAGAAACTTATGTCAAAATAAGTACTTTCTCTTTTTGAATGGATAAAACATTACCCCTGTGATAAATCTTTTCCAAAGATAGTTACCAACAATCCTCCCAATCTGTGAGCTTTTGATATTCCTTCCATCAAAGAACTGGAGACTGGCACTGACTTTCCTTCACCAATGGAAATCATAGGCCCAGGCCTTATGAGTCCTGGAAACTTCTGTTTTTACCTTCTTGGAACTCTAAGACCACCATGCTGTGGAAAGACCATGAAGGAACCAAGATAGCCCAGCCACCAACCAAATGTAGCCAAGAGTGATTCCAGACAAGGTTGACAGAACTGCCCAGTCAACCTACCAAATTAACAGAAACAATGCATCATGGCCGTTTTGAGTCATTAAGTTTTGGTATGGTTTGTCTCAACATACAGTAATACTCATGGCTGAGATTTATTACAGCAATATTCTAGAGGATATTTTGGAGAAATCCATGTACAAGCTTCCCCTATGCACTCTCCATCTCATGAAAAAGTCACACAGTGCATTTTCCTTTTAGCAACAACAATGCAGAAATATGTGTGCCATGTTTTTGCCCGAGGAAACCCATTAAAGACGCAACATGCAAGGTTTTTATTGAGTGTTGATCATGTGAACACACTCTGCCTACCAACTTCCAAAATTCTTGACTCCCCAAGCAAAGCAGGTGTTCACCATTAATCACATCGTTTGTACAAATAGCTTAGGCATAGTGAACAAGACTTATCACTTAGTAACAAAGGGACTATTTTAGGAGTCAATTTTCTATGCACCAGGCAAGGGCCAACCTTTAAAGCAGGCCCTTCTAAAGGAAGCAATCTCAGGCTTGCTATCTTAGGTCTTCACTGAACCTCCAGTTTCTTTGAAGATCTCATAGATATGCTCTGAAGATTAAAAGAGATGGTGATGGTGAAGCGCTTTGCCTTGCCACCTGTAAAATGTATAGAATCCCCATGCTCTGAAATCACCACAATTACTGCATTTTGCAGAGTTCTTTAATGCAGTACTTCACAAGAATCAACACTTATCATTTGCAGAAAGGAGCTAGAGTGCAATGGTGAAATATATTCCCCAGGAAGTTAAATCCTAGTTCTACCACTTAGCCACAGTGTTGCCAAGTTATTTAAGCTCTCTTTGCCTGCAATGACTCACCTCTAGTATAGAGATAATAATAGTATCTATACCATATGTAGTAATCATGAGGACTAAATGAGAGGTAATTCAACAAAGTGCTAGCACAGTGCCTGGCAGATAGTAAATGCCTTGTACGATTTCTTAACTGAGCACTCCTCTCATTGCCAAACACTTCTATTTTGGATGTTTTTCTTCATGGCCCAGTTGAGTGAGAGATGTGAGGACCAGAGCACCAACAATCACTATGAGAGGGTCAGTAGTCTAATGATACTGGATCATTCTTCTCTGTTGTGTGCCAACTGTCTACTCTCTTTCCAGCCCCCTGTAGACTCCTACCAAAAAATAAATGTTCTTTAGGATTGTGTCAGCATCTCCTATTGATTCAGGGAACAATCAGAACATGTTTGCTTTGTCAAAAACCAGCTGCCAAACCAACTAGGCTGTGATTGCAAACAGTGGAAGAGTTTACTGACAGTGTATAGGATTTAGATGGATTCTTCTCTGAGTGGCTGTGAGTTTTATTTCTGAAGCTCATAAAATTTAGTATAGTTCAAGGATTCTTTCAGTGAAGCCAAACATCTGGAAAATCGCATGGAGAGTCAAAATCTAGCACCTGCAGAACTGACCTGAAAGGAATGTGCTCAATAACAATTTTTCATAGGGCATACAGGGTGGAGAGGCAACCTTGGAAATGATCAAATCCTTTTCATTTGAAAGGCAATCTAAAAAATAGTAAGCTTTGGTTCAAACTGCAAAGCATAAATCAAAACTGCTCTGGAGATAGATGATATCTGTATTTGTTTGTTACCTATGGCAAAGTTAAACCTGTTTGTAGAATGCAAATATTACACAAGAAAGCATCCAAAATTATTTAATAATCTTACAACGAATTATTTCCATTTTCCATCTATCTTTTTATTTTCCTCTGATAATTTTAAAGGGTAATTCTTACTTAAGATAAACTCTTTGGATTCAAAATTAAGATGGAATCTGTGGTGATTCTTGTCTGTGTTTATTTCCCTCTGAGAGAGAGGAAGTAAGAAGGAAGATTGGGGAGGTCAAGCCAGCAGTGCTATGCTGATAAACTGAATAAAAGGAAAACAACCTGATTTATAGTGTCTCCTGGTTTCCATGGTATAAATATTTCCACTATGGCCAATTTTGTGCTATTAAGAATGTATTGTTTCCCCCAAAGTGGTAGGAGCTGGCACCAGTACCACTAAATGAAGGTGGAAAGAGAAGGAAGAAAGGGAGAGAAGGGAGACACAGGAGGAGAGAAAAACAAAAAGAAAGGAAGCGGACAGCGGGAGCGAGAACGGGAGCGGGGGAGAAAGGGAGAGACAGAGGGGAAGGGGAGGGAGGGGGGAAG
>CAUYPK010110229.1:0-26160 GCA_963574355.1 Loris lydekkerianus | reverse complement strand
TGAGTACATTGGATACTTTTTCTTCCATTCTTGGGATACTTTCCTAAGAAGAATATGTTCCAGCTCCATCCATGTAAACACAAAAGAGGTAACTTCTTAATGAAATAGTACCTGTGGAAAATTTGAAAAATACAGCAGAACAAAAGAACAATGAAAAGGAAAATCATCTATACTCTACTAGAAATAGCTATTATTATTATAATAACACTTTGAATGGAGAGAACGTCACAGAAAAAGTTTTATTTCAGATGCTGAAGATGAATCTTAATCATTCCCCCCAATTTTTCCCAGTGAAGGCTTAAATTAAATATAATCAATGTGGCACAAAATTTTGGTGCTTAGGCCAGGTGTGGTGGTTCATGCCTATAATCCTGGCAATCTGGGAGGCCGAGGTGGGTGGATTGCCTGAGCTCACAGGTTCAAGAGAAGCCTTAGCCAGAGGGAGTCCGCTTCTCTAAAAACAGCCGTCCATTGTGGCGGGTGAGTATAGTCCCAGCTATTTGGGAGGCTAAGGCAAGAGAATTGCTTGAGCCCAAGCATTTGAGGTTGCTGTGAGCTGTCATGCCACAGCTCTCTAACAAGGCCAACAAAGTTTTTTTGGTAATTAAAAAATTAATCATTATCACTGTTGAGTTTTAAATATGAAAAGAAGAGGGATTTATCCAAAAGATTACTTGTGATTAAAAGATACAGTAGAACCTCTGTAAGTTGACCACCCAAGAGACTATAACAAACTGGTTAACATGTGTAGGTGGTGAACATAAGAAACTAGGCCTACTGTACTGACAGGTATATGTGGTGCATGTCCTGTGTATGAAAATTAGGTCAACTTAAGAAAGTGGTCAGTGGAAAGAGATGGTCAACTATAGAGGTTGTACTATATTTCCAAGAGCTGGCATAATTTGCTAGTTTCATTATTAGTCTGTGCCAATTCCTCGTTGATTCAAAAGACCACTTTTCAGAGTGTCACAATAATATTTGGCATTGATGAAAACATGATACACACAGTGGTGAAACATGATGAAGAGAGATTGAAAAATCTATGAAAACAAAACATGTGGGAAGTGTTAGGCTAAGTCTTTGGGAAAAAAAAAAATACAGAAATGGATTTGTAACCCTAGTTCAAGTTTCTACAGACTTTTTCCTTGTATTTCTGCCAAACATCTTTCTAAATAAATTAATAATAAAGCTTGCAATTATAACAAGTGCTTTGCTGAACTAACTGATATATTTTTATTCTAGTATTTTAACACCATAGAAAATAAATCTGGGTTTACAAATATTAAATTTCATACCCTGGTTTATGATCTCACCCCTGTGTCTTGTCTCCTAGTTTCTGGGCCTGACTTGGAGCTCCCCATTAACATCAAAGTGAGGTTTGCCTGGAGACAAGAAACTGAAGGGATGAGGATTTTCCCCACTGGGAATGACTAAAGGAAAAGGAGGTTAGCTTTTGTTAAAGAAAGCAAAAAAGTCTGTTTAGAAGTTAGAATAAAAAATAGAACTTTTCCAGGTATCTTTGCTGTCTAAGGTGGAAAAGAAGGCTATGTTGAAGTTAGCAATTTAACTTTGTTCACTTGCCTTTCAGGAAAAGTAGGTAAGCAGTAGCACCTTGTGGTCTCTGGTCTTTTCTGAAATCTCTTTTCTTATTCATGGGTCATAAAAACTTGTGATAGGAATTTAACAAAACACTCAGTGTTTAAGAAATTAAGATTCCATCTTGGGCATTCCTAAGGGGGAAAAGAGAAAAAAGTGACTGCATACTGCAGCAAATATGACCCTGAGAGAATTGCAAATTGACTAAGAAGATGGAAGGAAAATAATGTTTTATCCCTCTAAGAAAGTTCTGTAAAGATAGGGCAGAGACAGCTTTTGTTTGAATTTCTACCCAAATTAATGAAAGCCTGTAATAAAGGCAAAAAGGAATCAATCATATTAGATGGCCACAAAAGTTAATGGCTTTTACTTAAGTGCCCACTTTGTTTTCTACAAGCTTTGCATGAGACACACTCCATTTCATCTCAAGCAAGTCACTCTCCTTGGAAGTCTCTGCCCAGCCAGTCACTTTCCAGGGAAAAGACAGGAGCCAGCATCTTTTGAACCCTTGCTATTAAATTGAGCTGTTTAAATTGCTGGTGATAAGTATTATACTAGGCATGTTATGTGATTGCTTTAATCTCTGCAACTCTGCTTTAAAGTAGGCACTACTGCTGTGTACATCTAGCTGATGAGAGAAGTCAGGGAGGTAATGATATTTGCTCAGAATAGGGACACTTGGCTTGTCGGTGTTGGTTTTGATTTGCATTTCTCTGATGAATAGGGACAATGAGCATTTTTTTCATATGTTTTTCATCCATTTTTCTTCCTCACAGAACAAAAATGTTCTGTTCCTATCTCTTGCCCAGTGATAGGATTGTTTGTTCTTTCTTCATTGATTAATCTGAGTTCTCTATAGATTCTAGTTGTCAACTCTTCGTCAGATTCATAACATGGAAATATATTTTCCCATTCTGAAGGTTGTCTATTTGCTTTAATTGTTTTATCCTTAGCTGTATGGAAGCTTTATAGTTTAATTAATTCCCATTAGTTTATTTTTGTCGTTGCGATTGCCACAGAAGTCTTTTTCATAAAATCTTTCCCCAAGCTAACATCCTCAAAAAAATTTCCCTCGCTTTCTTCAAGGATTTTTATCATTTCATGTCTTAGATTTAAATCTTTTAATGGAGAGCAGGCTGTGAGGTGGCAGGGCCACCATGGCCTGGGAGATGTTCAGGCCACCACGACCTCCACCTGCTTTCCTCCTGCTGAGTCAACATGTTTTTCTTCCTCTTAAAATGACATGTTTTTCTCCTTCTTAGATGTTTTGCAAGAAGTCACGTATCTCTTTCTTTACCTGATTAATCTTTAGAAACTATGCAGAAAACTATGTAACCCTTCCCTTTTACTTCTTATCTCTAACATATGTTAACAATCTTATGCAGTAGAAACCATAAAAGAATGAACCATTCTTGATAATGTAATTTTCCATTTTCCATTTACAATATAATCACTTTCTGAGACCAAAAATATGTTCTTTGTCTATGCTACTTTCTCATAAACAACCCTGCTGAGATACTATAAAATAAAGCTGATTTTGTACTTTGGCACTGGCTGTAGCCTTAGCCGCTCCAGCCCTCCCGATCCCATCTTGTCTGTTTTATTTTGTCATTCCCCACCATTCCCACTCAGGTTCATTCTCCTCCTTCACACTGGTGCATGTAATCTTTTATCTAGCATGAGTCAATTTTTGTAAGTGGTGAACAGTGTAGGCCCAGTTTTAGTCTTTTACATGTGGTTACCCTGTTCTCCCAGCACCATTTATTGAATAGGGATTTTTTTCTCCTTGTGTTTGCTTTTTTTTTGGTTTCTCAAAGTTCAGATTCCAATAAGAAATTGGTTTCATCTCTTAGTTTTCTATTCAGTTCTATATGTCTATGTCTCTATTTTTGTGCCAATACCAGGCTGTTTTGGTCACTGTGAACTTGTAATATAACCTAAAGTCTGGTAGAGTGATGCCTCTGGCTTTGTTTTTATTACTAAGAATTGTAGTGGCTATACAGAGTTTCTTCTGGTTTCATACAAAGCAAAGAACAATTTTTTCCAGTTCTACAAAGTATGATGTTGGTATTTTAATGGGGATTGCATTGAATCTGTAGATTGTTTTGGGTAGTATAGACATTTTGTCAATGCTGATTCTTCCCAGCCAAGAGCATGGTATGTTCTTCCATTTGTTAATATCTTTAGCTATTTCTTTTCTTAGGGTTTTACAATCCCTTTGTGGAGATCCTTCACTTCTTGTTGAATATATTCAAGTTGGCTTTAAACAAAATAGTAGTTATAAAAGTATCTCTAAAAATATAAAACATTGCTAAATAGTGACCTAAATATTGATTAAAATAAGATTAAATAACTCAAAATGCCACACGTGAAAAATGGTTAAGAAAGTACACTCAAATATTTAGTACCTTGTTGATTTCATTTTGTTTTGCAATATCTATGTTCATTTTTTAAACTCCTTTTCTGTCTGTTGTCTGACTTTTTAGTCAATGGACAGTTCCCTAAGACAGGTCCCAGAGGACTGGTTCAGAAAATAGGCTGGACAGAAAAGACATTCTGAAACTTCAGTTAGCCTTAGATACATTATAAAAATGAACAGGGCTGGGCTGCAATTAGTGTCATTTGCTTTACGCCAAAATATATGTAGACACAACAAATCTAGTAATTAAAATAACATTTTAATGCCATATTTTAAAAAATTGAAATTAATGTAAAAATTCCATGTTGAATAAAATAAGAAGAATTTAAATGATGGGCTGTTGCTTGTTTACTTGACCACCCTGCATTATTGTGCAACAGGAGCAGTTGTTTTCAATCAGCCCACACTCCCAGCTAGTGCAACCCTCTTACCCTCTGCCAGGATGTTGACAGTGGTGTGTGGACACTGCTTTAATTGTACTACTTTTATTAACTTTTCTACTTGTTTCAAAGACCCACTCATTGTTTTTAATAATTAGCCACAGTCTCCAACATGGTTTCACAACCCATTGTTTGAATTCAATGAATGAGTCCCAACTATTCAGAATTCATTAGCATTTGCATTGAGATTTCAAGATAAGTGTGTTTCCTATTCTGGGAGTTTGCCGTCATGCAAAGCTAGAAATTACCTCTTGGTGACCTAAAGGATTTAAAACACATTCTAGTTCCTCTATCAACATTTTTATACCAAGGTCAATCTAAGCACTATGCTGAGCAAAAAGACGCATGTCTAATCCCTATTGTAATATCTGAACACTATTAAATGCCCAATACATTCTGGTTCTCCAATCTCACAAATTCCCACAGAAGGAAAAAAAATCCTGGTTTTAGTCATTAAATGGATAATAATGGTAATGATAAATAGTAATAATTCAAATTTACCAGGAAATAATTATATATATGACCCTCAAAAATCGTTATTATTTTTTCTAGTTTTCTTTATTTCCTTTCAAAACTATGAAGATAGTTTTGAAAGGAAATAAAGAAAACTCCCATCTCTCAAAGCCAAAATTAAATATAATCAAGAGTCCATTTTCCAGCCTTTTTTCTCTAAAAACAAACACTAAAAGATGTAGCATCTAGATTTCTTTGAGGTTCTGCCTCATCTTGATGTGTTGAACTCCTTGATGTTAGGTTCACTGTCTTGAACATCATCTTTTTAAAATATGTGCATGTTGTATTAAATGCTATGAATCTGAATGTAGCAACAGCATAACTACCAATTTTTCTTTTAGTTTCACCTAAGTTTCAAGGGATGGTGACTTTGATGTGTCTGGATTATTGCAGTTTGGAGCAGCACAAAGCCTCAAGTGAGGACAATCAAAAGTACCTAGGGAGAGCCAAGTCCCCAGGAAACTCAATCTGCACTATGCTATGTGAGACCCTAAGGAGATGTTTAAAAGATAAACTTGTTGTCTGCTTAGATGAGTTCAAAGAAGGCTGAATCCCTCTCCTATGTCCTTATGAAGATCTTTTTTCTCAATTCAGAATCAGAATCAGAAAAAAATGGAAACTTGTACACTACAGAGAAACTTAGACATAGAAAGCAACAATAACTTGTAATGCAGTTTCCATGAGTTGAAGTTTAAATAGGAATCTTCTATTTAGGTGGCTTGAAGATCTCTTATAAATGAATTCTGAGTCTTTAGTGTTTCTCCTTTTCCCTCAGTTTGTTAAATTTTCTCATGTTATTAAAAAAAAGATACAACATAAGAAAATGATTAAAATGATGGAAATTTTAGATTGCTTATTAGGCTAGTAGACACGGAAGTTTCTTATTTCATTCAAGGCATACAAAATAAGCAACAATTTCAAGTGTGTGTAGCATTAGAAACAAGTCAAGGGGACAATAACTAGATCAGGGAATATAGACTATTTTCACATGATGCATCACTTTTTGTTTTTAAGAGAAGCCCAAGGAAGGGTGACTAAAGGAACTTGTTGGGAACATACAATGATTGTTATTTTTAGAGCTATGCTTTGGGGAAACAAAATCCAGCCAGATATTAATGCTTAAAAGTGATATATTATATGTGCAATAAATATTTAGTACTTTTGAAATTACGTTTTTATATTGACCATGCTTACATGTACACCACTTCAAAACCATGCAGTTTTGAGCTTTGCTCAGTAGAGAAGTATGTATGAATTTTTCCAAATTAAAATAAATTACTTTTTTTTTCCTATTATGTGTTTGTTAAGAATTGCACACATTTAAAATGTATTCATTGGGGGGGGGGTGAAGCAAGATGGCACACTAGAGACATCTCCTTGCTGGCCTCTTTCAGTGAGATAGGGGACAGAGGATTTCAGCCACCTCTGCCTGGGAGAACCCACACAGAGGCATCACTCTGGGGGCACAGTGAAGCAGTAGGAGCCTCCAAGAGCCAATGAGTAGGTCTGGAGCTGAAGTGGCCCTTCTTTGGAGGACTGGAAGTGGAAAAGGGCTGTTCTGAGATTTCTGTTTCTGAACTGGACTGCTCATGGACTGTGTTGGAGGGGGTTGGATGAGCAAGGGAACTCCAACAGCTTTGGGAGTTCAAGATTCAGTGCTGGGTTGGGTGAATCCCCCATATGCTTGGTTATGGGTAGGCTGCCATTGTAGGAAAGCTGGGCAGGAGAAACAGCAGGGTCCTAGTGCAAAGCTATCTCTGACTGCCTCCTGAACTTGGGCAGTCATCCTTAGCATGAGTTGAGTGCCCCTCTCCTGGGGAAAATCACTTTGTTACTGGCGACACTGTTGGAAAGGTCAGTATGTGCCACCTGAGAGATCTGGTGAGAGCTTTGTCCTAATCTTGTGGGGCCTGAGTGATGGTAAAGTGACCAGGCATTGAATGGGGGAAAGTAGGTCAGGAGGACAGTTCTGGAGAGCAGCTTCCAGCCTTCAATATTATACAGCAAAAACATCTTGTGTGTGCTCCATCTCCTAACACCACAGCACCACATGATGTACAGGTACTATATAGAAATATATATATAGCAATATGTGTGTGTGGGGGGGTGTATACACACATATATATTTCTCTCTTTAAAAAAATGTTTTTGTCATTTTTTTTTTCCTCAGTTTTTTTCCCTCTTCTTCTTTTTTGTTGTTTCTTGTCTAGTTTGGTTTGGGTGCATTTTTATATTTTCATTTTGACTTTCTTCAATAGCAAGAGGTCTTCCATTTTGGTTATGTTTTTTTCAAACCCTTTTATACTGTATTATTTTTTTTCTCTCATTTTTTCACTCCTTTGGTAGAGACCTTTCTATTTTTCTTATATTATCCACATAAATTTCTCATATTGCAACTAAGATATCCTTTTCTGTTCTGCAGTTTATTTTTTTAAATTTTCTTTAACTATTTTTATTATATTTTTTTCTTTTCTCTGATGGCAGGGAATCACAGATTGGTCTTGCTTGAGGGATTGAAGTCATTGGTCTGACTCAGGCAAGCCATGAGCTCATAGTGTAGGCTGCTTTTCTAGCTTCTGCCTTTGTAAAGACAGTATTGGTAGGTTCCCTCTAGAATATATTGCTGATTTTTTTTTTTTTTTCTATTCTGAGGTCAGGTGGGGTTTTATGTCTGACCAGAGTGGTAAGGAGATCTTGACCTTGAGGGATCCACCCAGCTCAACCTCCAGTCTTGGAGTTGTGGGTGTAGGTCAAGGCACCCTGCTGTACACCACTATTTCTCCCATCTCTCTCATTCCTTCTTTCTGTGCTACTTTTCTTCAGCTCTTTCCTTTTACCTCCCTTCTTTTTTCCCCCCATCTTTTTTTTTCCTTTAACCCTTCTTATTCTATACCCTTCTTTTCCTTTTGACATTATATGTAAAGGCCACTTCAACACCTAAACTCAGAGACAATGTAATTTAAAGTGAAGGAGGCAGTGAGAAGAAAAAGTAAGGAACAGGAAAGAAGTAAACAAGAATGAAAAAAACACATGAGGAAGAACAAGCAGAAAAACTGGCAAGATGAAAACCCAAAACAGAGCACTGCCTCCAAGATATCAGGAGGTAGCTGCTGCACAGTATTTCACCTAGAGAGATTTAGTGGAAATGATAGAAAGGGAATTCAAAATATGGACAGCAAAGGCAATAAAAGCAATTGGTGAGAAAGTGGAAAGTAGAACCAAAAGATGAATGAAAGATATGAAGAATATAGAAAGGAGATGGTGGAGATTAATGAATTAAAGGAGTCAATCAGGGAACTTAAAGATGCAATAGAAAGTATCAATTACAGATAAGACCATGGAGAGAGAAGAATCTCAGAATGTGCAGATGAAGCTTTTAAACTAACCAAGGTAGTTAAAGAGGTAGAAAAGAAGTGAGAGAAAGCAGAACAGTCACTGAGAGAATTAGGGGACTTCACAAAGCATTCAAATATATTAATTATAGGGATCCATGGAGGGGAAGAAGAAAATTCCAAAGGAAATGATATCATAAATGAAAATTTCCCAAGTTTCAGGAAAGATTCTAAATCAGTTCTTTTAGAGGCATATCAAAGCCTGGGTTGTCTCAACAACATGAATAGAGCACCTCCAAAACACATTGTAATGAACCTGTCCAAAGTCAAGATAGAAGAGAAAATTCTGCAAGCAGCCAGGAGTAAATGCTAATTGACCACAGGGGCAGATCCACCAAAATGATAGGAGAATTCTCAGCTGAAACTTTCCAAGTCAGACGAGAATTGTAATTCACATTTAACTTTCTTAAACAAAACAATTTTTGGCCCAGAATTCTGTATCTTGCTAAACTAAACTTCAGAATTGATGGAGAAACTAAATGTTTTACTGGCATGCAAGCACTGAAGAAATTTGCCACAAGACCAGCTCTATAGGAAGTACTTAGACCTATTCTACACAATGACTATCATAATGGATTATCAGCAAACACTCAGAAACTAAAGGATAAAACCTAGTTCCACAATGACACAAAGGCTAAAACTAAGCATTCACAAAATAAGATAAATAAAACCCCACCATACTTATCAATTCTCTCAATTAATGTAAATGGCTTGAATTCCCCATGGAAGAGGCAAAGGCTAGCCAATTGGATAAAAAAAGCATAAGCCATCTATATGCTGTCTCCAGGAAACATACCTAATCTCAAAGTACAAAACAAGACTCAGGATGAAGGGTTAGAAAACAGTATTTCAGGCCAATAGAAATCAGAAAAAAGAAATGCTAGCAATCTTATTTTTAGATACCAGTGGATTTATAGCAACTAATGTTAAGAAAGACAAAAATGGTTACTTCATACTGTTCAAGGGAAAAATACAAGAAGACATTTCAATTCTAAATATCTATGCACTCAAATTAAATGCTTTCAAATTTATTAAACAGTCGTTAAATGTCCTGAACAGTATGATATTCTATAACACCATAACGGCTGAGGACTTTAATAACTCTCTGGCAGAACTGAATAGATCCTCTAAACAAAAACTAAATGAAGATACAAGGGACCTGAATGTGATACTAGAACAAATGGCCTTAATAGAAATGTACAGAACACATCATCACAAAGCTAAGGAATATACATTCTTCTTATCAGTCCATGGATCATACTCCAAAATAGACCATATTCTCAGCCACAAATCAAACCTCAAAAAAATAAAAAGAATTTAAATTATACCTTGCATCTCCTTAGGTCACAAGGCAATAAAGGTGGAACTTAACACCAACACAAATTTTTATCTCCACCCAAGGCATGGAAATTAAATAATCTTATATTGAATGAAAATTGGGTGAAAAGTGGGATAAAAGAAAAAATTATTAAATTCCTTGAGGATAATAATAATGAAGCTACAAGTTATCAAACCTGAGGGATACTGCAAAAGCAGTCCTAGAAGATAAATTTATCACATGAGGAGCCTAAATCCAAAAAATAGAGAGCATATCAATAACCTAAAGAATCATCTTAAGAAATGGAAAAGCATTCCAATTCCAAACCTAACAGAAGAATAGAAATAACCAAAATCAAATCAGAAATAAATGACATTGTTTTAAAAAATCATTCAGAAAATCAATGAAACAAACAGTTGGTTCTTCAAAAAGATAAATAAAATTGATAAACCATTGTCCATATTAACTGGAAAAAGAAAAGCAAAATGTCTAATTACCTCAATCAGAAACAAAAAAGTTCTGATTACTACAAGAAACTCTTCACCCAGAAATTTGACAATGTGGAGGAAATGGATGAATTCTTGGAATCACACCATCTCCCTAGATTTAACCAGGAAGAAATAGATCTCTTGAACAGACCAATATCAAGCACTTAAATTGAAGAAATAATAAAGCTTCCAACAAAAAAAAAGCCCTGGATCAGATAGGATTCTATCAAACTTTCAAAGAAGAGTTTGTATCTATACTGCAGAAACTATTCCAAACTGTGAGAAGGAAAGAATCTCTCCCCCAACATGTTCTATGAAGCAAAAATCACACTGATACCAGAATCAGTAACAGACCCAGCTAAAAAGGAGAACTACAGACTAATTTCATTAATATATGTTAAATATTCAACAAAAATGCTATAAAAATACTCAACAAAATCTTAGCCAATAGATTACAGCTACACATTAAAAAAAAATTACACATCACAATCAAGTAGGCTGCATCCCAGGGATGAAAGGCTGGTTTAACATACCAAAATTCACAAATGTAATTCACCATAACAATAGAAGCAAAACCCAAAACTATATGATCCTTTCAATAGGGGCAGAAAAAAGCATTTGATAAAATTTAGTCTCCTTTTCTAATAAGAACATTTAAGAATATAGGCTTAGGTGGCACATTTCTTAAACTGAGTGAAGCCATCTGGGACAAACTCACAGGTAATATTATACTGAATAGAGTAAACATGAAAGCTTTTACTCTTAAAACTGGAATCAGACAAGGTATCCTCTGTCATTACTACTATTCAACATAGTTCTGGAAGTTCTAGCCAATGCAATCAGGAAAGAAAAAGGATATGAAGGGCATCCAAGTGGGGGCAAAGGATGTCAAATTCTTGCTCCTTGCAGGTAATATGATTTTATATTTAGAGAAATTTAGAAACTCAACCATTAGACTCCTGACAGTGATAAAGAAATACTGTAATGTCTCAGGGTATAAAATCATTGTCCACAAATCAGTAGCCTTTCTATATGCCCTTAACAGCCAAGTTGAGAAGCTAATCAAAGACACAATTCCCTTCACAGTAGCTACAAAGAAAGTGAAATACCTAGGAATATATCTAACAAAAGTGGTGAAGGACCTCTACAAAGAGAATTATGAAACCCTAAGAAAAAAAAATAGCTGAAGACATTAACAAATGGAAGAACATACCATGCTCTTGGTTGGGAAGAATCAAAATTGAAAAAATGTCTATACTACCCAAAACAATCTACAGTCAATGCAATCCCCATTAAATTACCAACATCATACTTTGTAGAACTGGAAAAAAATTGTTCTTTGCTTTGTATGGAACCAGGAAAAACTCTGTATAGCCAAGGCAATTCTTAGTAATAAAAACAAAGCCAGAGGCATCACTACCAGACTTTAGGTTATATTACAAGTTCACAGTGACCAAAACAGCCTGGTATTGGCACAAAAATAGAGACATAGACATATAGAACTGAATAGAAAACCAAAAGATGAAACCAGTCTCTAATTAGCATCTGATCTATGATAAACCAAACAAAAGCACACACTGGGGAAAAGAATCCTTATTCAATACATGGTGCTAAGAGAACTAGGTAACCACATGTGAAACACTTAAACTGGACCTGCACCTTTCATCACTTACAAAAATTGGCTCTTGCTGTATAGAAGACTTATATCTAAGACACAAAATGATGAAAATCCTAAAAGAAATCTTTTGGAAAATCTTTTGAGGACATCAGTCTGGGAAAAGATTTTATGAAAAAGACTTCTGTGGCAATTGCAACAACAACGAAAATAAACTAATGGGACTTCATCAAACTGAAAAGTTTCTGCACAGATAAGGGTACTACAATTAAAGAAAATAGATGACCTTCAGAATGGAAAAATATATTTGTATGTTACAAATCTGACAAAGAGTTGATAACCAGAATCTACCAAGAACTCAAATTTATAAACAAAAACAGAGCAAACAATCCCATCTATTACTGGACAAAAGACATGAACAGAAAATGTCTCTGAGGAAGACAGATGAATGGACAACAAACATGAAAAAATGCTCCTTGTCCTTAATCATTGGAGAAATGCAAATCAAAACCATTTTCAGTTATCACCTAATCACAATGAGAATAGCCCATATCACAAAGCCCCAAACCTGCAGATGCATGCATGGATATAGAGAGAGGGGAACACTTTTATGTTGTTGGTGGGACTGCAAACTCATACACCCTCTATGGTAAGAGGAATAGAGAATCCTCAAAGAACTCAAATTAGGCTTCCAATTTTATACCACAATTCCTTTGCTAGGCATCTACCCAGAAGGAAAAATATCATCTTATCATAAAAATATTTGCACTAGACTGTTTACCACAGGTCAATATACAATAACTAAGAGGCAGACATGCCCATCTACCCAGGAGTAAATTAACAAACTGGTATCATATACCAGGGAATAATATTCAGGTATAAAAAGATGGAAACTTTACATCTTTTGTATTAACCGGGATGGAGCTGAAATAAATTCTTCTTAGTAAAGTGTCACAAGAATGGAAAAGCAAATATCCAATGTAGTCAATACTATTATGAAGCTAGTAGACAATCTAATACATGTCCACATAGGAGAAAAACCTAATCAATTTAACTTGGGAGGAGGGTGAATGAAGGAGGAGCTGAGTTGAGGAGGTGAGGGGATTGGTATACTCCCACTTGACGGACATGGCATAAGGGTATTGGCACACTTTCGGGGTGTGGGACACATCCACAAGAGTGACTCTACCTAACATATGAAAATATTGTAACCTAGTTGTTTATACTCTCACATTAACTTGAAATTAAAAAAATAAATAAAATGTATTCATTAGGTATAATATAAAAAATAAAATTTTTTACAATTGTTTCTTAGCAGACTCAAAGTCTGAAATGAAATACTATTCAGTCTGTTCACCAAACAAATAAAAACAAACAAATAAATAAATAAATAAGTAAAGAAAACTGCAAACCTTATAACAATAGTGTTAATTATACAGGACAAAAGTTTGGCAATGAATTATTGATTATTCAAGAGGTAATCTTGAAGTAAATAACTAGCTTAGAGTGTCCTGGAATATAAACTTATTAGAAGAAATATTTTTGATGCCTTGAGAACAGAACAATTTGACTTGGATTTTAAAAGGCATGGAGCCTACTTTAAAAGTTGATGGGTAGTGATGTTGCTGATATTACTGCTGTTCTGAAGGGGAAAAGAATTTCAGTAGCATTTTTTACTTGATATATAATGATTGAAATGGAGGAAGTGTCTGTGCAAGCAACTATAATAGCTAAGGATCATTCGCATTTTCTTTCAGCTTAGTTTTATGGCACAAAAATCATAACATACAGGTTTTGAAATAAAACTTTCCAGCATGACCAGATCCTTTCTGTTCATCTGCAATAAAGATATCCACATGGTTAATGCAGTAGAAATAATATGCTGAGCTTCCTCAGGTCAGTACGTCTAAACGATGGGCTTTCCCGTATTATTAAAGTCTCTATGAAAAGACTGACATTCAGCTTGGTATTAAGCCAGATGTTGAGAGGTTGTCAATTCCCCAGATTAATGTGAGTCATGTTAAAAATACTCTGGTATGTGTGGTTGGTTAACTGCAGGTGTTTGGCTGTGAAAGTCGAAGATGCACAAACATGCAGTTAGAACATTGTGGTTATGTGACTAGTGTACAGTGATTTGAATGGAAGCTAAGGGAAAACATTGTTGGTTAAAATTAATTTACTTCCTTTTTGGAAGTGTCTCCCTGATGTCAAACATCTGGATGAAAAATAAAAAGCATTAGAGAATTCTTTGCAAAATGTTTCTCTTCATCCATCCTCTCATTTATATATTCAATAAATATGTATTGAGTGTTTATAAAGATATGCCCTTACCACCAAGGAGCTAAGGGTTTTGAAAGGGGAGAAAATTATGCACATCCTACTGTTACAGAAGTTAGAAACTAAAAAGTGCAACAAAAGAGGTGAAAATAAACTCTATGCTTAAGCAGATTACCTATGTATAGCTATAAGATTCCCGGATGCCTTTTAGAGAAAATGGCATTTAGCTAAGCTTTAAAGTGAATATTTACAGTCTCCCTGGAGTTTAGGCTATGCAACAGAGATGTTTTGGCTTTCAAAGTACTTAAATTCAAATACTGGGGAGAGAGGAGAGCCCAACCCATTAGAACATGATGGTTCCCACTGAAATATGGGAGGAGAAATTCTGGTAAGGTTGAGAAGGGAAGAAGGGTAGGGTGCTTGACCAGAGAGAGAAAAGATTGTCCATGAACCTTGTCCATTAAATAATAGCCTGAATAAGGCTATAAGGGTAGATGGAGCTACTTGTAAATGAGGGATTAAAAGTAAATGAGACAGAGAAAAGGAAGTAGAAAGAAGGGAGTTATTGCATAGTAAAGAGATGGGACAGGAATAATGGGCTGGAGTATGGTCATGGGAATGAAGCTGGAGGAGGATATGCAGCTAGATCTGCAAGTTGGAGACTCTGTGCTAGTTTGCAATGTGGAAGAGCTTGTGTCCGAGAGACAGAATATGCATTTTTGGTGCATGTTGACCTTACAGTGTAGATAAGCTATTCACGTGGATATTTTTGGTTATTAGCACTGGGGAGATGTCAGGATAGGGCCACAGATCTGGGAGTTCTATGGAGGTGATATCACAAGGCCAGTTACTGTTGAGAGAACATACATCAGGAGAGAAGAAAAGGAAGAGATGGTCAAAATGCTTGATGATTTAGGCACCAGGGCACATGGAAACGTATGGATGTTTTAAACTACCTGAAAAATGATTAAAAATTTTAAAATTTGATTAGCAATATTCATAAGCATGGAGACACTTATATTTAATTTTCCTTGTGATTTTTAATTTACTATGATGTGTGGGAAGTTGTGACTGATCTCTAACACGTGAACTTGGCGTCAGAACCTTTCTGCCCTTATAACATCTTCTCTCATTCTTTACTGTGTCAGTCTGAAAAGTCTGAAGAATCAAACAAGATTTTTTCTAAACGACCTCCTCATTATGAACTTAATTCATTCAGTTTTCTCTGTTTTGATCATATCCCAGCAAATTTTGATATTTTGTACCTCGGTTTTTCCATCCTATTCATTAAACTGCCACCTGATTTCTTTATTGGAGATTTTTGCAAGCTTCTCTGAAAATTCCTTCTTAATATTAATTAAGAATTAATATTTATTACAGAAAAAACTTTGAGAATATATTTTTGTATCATGTATATTGGTTAGCACTTGGAATAAAGGGTATTTTCAAACCCAAAGTCAGAAGAATGTCCGAATTCATGCAAATTTTCACATAAGCCTTTACTATCCTTTGTTATGCTTTTGTGTAATTCATAAAATTGTAGTATATGATCTTACTTACTCTTTCTATATTTTTATGTGTTTGAAAGCAGAAATCAGGGTGCTTCCTATATAGGGGGAAATTAGTAAATGTTAATTCACGTTAAATCTAAAGTGGGCTAAAAAGGAGTTTGGCACCATTAACACCTTAGAGATGTTAGTCTTGTCTAGCTCTGTACGTGAAGCAACAGATCTCCACTGAGGAATGAGTGTGATAGAGTCAGTAATAATTCTCATGGTTAGGAGCAATATTTTTGAATCATAGATTCTTTACCTGTGGAGATAATCCTATGCAAGTGAGACAAACCACTTAAAACAATGAATGATTTCACAACTGGGCTGAAAGACCTGGAAAAAAATACTAAAGAGATTCACTTAAAGACTTTTTAAGATGGTTTAATGATGAACACATTTCATAGATGGCAAGATAAAAGGAAATATAATGTATCTGAGTGTATTTTACTTCCAAAAATGTATTATTAAACCAAACTAAAGAAAGTTGTATTTGGGGGAGAATATCTCTAAGTTTCAGTGGCTAAGAAAGTCATTCAGTCTGGGAACTGAGAGATGGTTTGTGTATCGTGAATCCCTGTACCCCTGGAGATCTATGTAGTTTATTTGGGGAAAATCTAGACACTGTCATGACAAAAATTATCAAAAGTTGAAGCTATTTTATTTATACTGAGTAGAGATAAAGTTGGTCTCTTGAGAATTCAGTGCTCTTTCAGCTAAATGTTCCTTCAACAAGACAATTGTAATTTTGCACCTGTTATCAGTGGCTTGAAAAAAAAAATGTAAAAAGACCTCAGTGCTATAATATTTGTTTTCTGAACTACCTAACCCCGGCTTATCCTCCCAGTATGAAGGTATTTTCACAAAACTCAGAGGCTTTCTTAATGAACGACTTGAAAAAACAAGTTAGCTTCACACAAATTTCACAAGACTTTAAAAAAAGTTATGGATCAAATCTCTTTGCCTCTGTCTTCTCATAACTTTCTTTTCTGAGTCTTTGGATGATAATTTTAAGGGGAGCTGTTTACATGCTCTCAAGAAATGAATAAATCTGTTTTATGAATGAACCATTCCCTTTCTCTTTAGATAAATCCTGAAGACACATTTTAACCACCTTCAAAAATAGGGTGCTACATGTTTTAATGTTTTTTCTTGAAGTATTCTAATTTTAAAGATTAAGAGACTAATTCAATGTTTAGGATATGTTTTCCTTCTGGAACAAAGAAGCTGAAAGAATACTTATTTTAAGGGAAACTTAATTATATATTTTTGTATTACCTAATTCCTTATTCACACACATGTTGTTTTCTTTAAAAACTCAAAGGAAATCTTGGAGCTTTTTGTTTTAAGTCTAGGAAATTCTATGTTGCCAAGAAGAAGGGCGTGTAGGTGCCAGAGGTTTCAAGTTTTGCTTGAAATTAAATTACAGCTCATATTTGAGGAAACTCGGCAAAAATCTGACAACATGTTATCATTAGAAAACAAACGTTGTTTATGAATGATAGATTCTTGGTACCTAACAAAATAATAAAAAGACAATGGAGTAATTATAGATGAAGACTGTCTTCTTTATGACTGACTGCTGAGACATCATGAATCTCTGAAAACAATTGCAAATTGAGGAAAATTATTTTTTAAATGTAACATTTCATTACATCTGTACAATAATAACCACAATACTCACATTTCTTAAGTGCTTATGGAGTGGCAGGTGCTTTGATAGCGGCTTTGCAAACTTAGTGTAATTTTATCCTTGCACCAGGAGAAGATAGATACCATTGTTATATTTATTTCATTGAAAAGAAAACTGAGCAAGAAAGATGTAAGGTAACTTCTCTTTTTGAAGCTGGAAAGAGGTGTGTCTTGGATTTGAACTCAAGCATCTCCTGTCAAAGCCTTGCTC
This sequence comes from Loris lydekkerianus, assembly GCA_963574355.1. Lineage (NCBI taxonomy): Eukaryota > Metazoa > Chordata > Mammalia > Primates > Lorisidae > Loris > Loris lydekkerianus. The sequence goes on along the minus strand of CAUYPK010110229.1, from coordinate 8,649 downwards.
TCATCCAGTTGTTATAGCGCATTCCTACTAAAATACCAGCGTGTATTTTCTAAGGCAAACTCATAAATTGTAATGGTTAGTTTAACCTCTCTCTGCTGAAAACTCTTTCTTGCATTCCTCCGATTCAGTGTGGAATGTCAGACTGGATAAATTATGAACATTTCCTTAATTCTAATTTATTATCTTTATAACTGTGATTTGTGGTCTTCCCTGATTCCCAGGCTGCTTTGGCAACTAAACAAAGGGTAAATATATTTTTTCTTTACCAAGGTACATACACATGAACCATTATTTAGAATTTCAGGATATTTGCAGATTCCATGAACTTAAAAGGTGAAATCTTTCCCCTTATCTTCCCCTCAAAAAAATTTGAGTTTTTGTTAATTATTTGGATGAAGAATTCCCCATTACCTCATCACATATCTTGTCTATTTATTAGATGCATTACTTATTTGATAAGTAAAACTGTTGTTAATGATTAGTTTTGCCTTTTTCTAGGTATAAGAAAACTTATTGACACATGAGGATCAGACAATTACGTTCACAAACTCATCCTAGAAAAAGTGCTACATACGTCATCAGCAAGTATCATTATGGTCACCTTCAAGGCACTCCCCTCGGGAAGCTATGCACCTAGTCCAACCTCAAAGCAATTTTGGAGCTCATTTTCTGGAATGACCATCAGAGCTATTGTCATACTAAGGTTTAATGATTAATTTTGTGAACTCATCCTGGAAAAAGTGCTACACACTTCGCTGCTAAATTTGACAAAAGTCACCTTTGAAGTACTCCAGTTAAATTACTTTGAAGTACTTCTGGGGTGTGTGTATCCTACCTGAGACCTGGTAATGATGAACAGCCAGATGTTCCCTAATTAGTGTTTAGAATGAGGGATGGCCATTATCTGGATCTTCGTGTTTCTTTCATTCTTGCTTGTCTCTCTGCAACTCAGTTTCCCCATCTACAAAATTAGGATAATAATAATAACTTATTTTGTTTGAGACAGAGTCTCACTATGTCACCCTCAATAGAGTGCTATGGCATCACAGCTCACAGCAACCTCAAACTCTTGGGCTTAAGCGATTCTCTTTCCTCAGCCTCCCAAGTAGCTGGGACTACAGGCACCTGCCACAATGCCTGGCTATTTTCTTGTTGCAGTTGTCATTGTTGTGAATGGTCTATGGCCATTTTTCAGCCACAGCTAGTGGTAGGCTACAGTTTATGACAGCCAGTTTAACAGTTTGTATTCATGTACATTTATTTAATAACTTTTCTGATGTTATCTGTTTTCTAGTATGTGCTAGGAATAGTTATTTGCTGACAACTCCCTATAAACTAAAAAAGACAGACTAGATCTATTCAACAGACAATGAAAAATGTTACAGAAAAAAACCCTTGAATGTAAAGCATGCCCAGACACGTGTCTTTGGTCAGTGGAGTGAATGGCCTTTCCTCATTTACCTTGGCTGAAGCATTAGTCCCCTTGCCAACTGAGTTCCCACCCTTTCAATGACATTTACTCTTTGTTCTTCTCTTCTTTGTCCGGGGAGGGTACATTCTTTGTACTATTTCATCTTATTTCTTCTCTAAAAGTTCCCTGGACAACCACAGTGCCCCACTCATCTGGACTGGTTTAATCATTGTCCAGGTATATTGTGGTTGTGCTGTGCTGTTCTTGCCCTATTTATGATGGTTCCTGACATTTCCTGGAGGTTCTATGTTGATTCAGCTGAGTGCATTTAGTTTTCATGTTGTCCCAAGTATTGAGGTTAAAATATGAATATGATGCTGTTTTGGTCCTTGAGGAGCATTTGTTTCACAGAGGAGATGGACCCCCAAATGGAGCATCCTACCATGCTATGGTGAGCCTGAGCCCGCAGGGTGTGATGGTATCCGTCTGTGTCCCAACTCTCCCTCTGGTCTCCCTTTTCTCATGACAGCACACAAACCATCACGCAAAAACCTGCTGTTCCTGACTCATAGTCTGTAGGAGTTACACTCCGAGCTTTTTCTGGTAGTGGTAATGGGTTGTACTGAATCATTTATTTACACTTTCTTGGCCAGTTAATTTTGGCATAAAATGTGTATTTACTGAAGGAGAAACACACATGCAATTTGCAATTGAATGTGGCTTAACATTTTTTCCTCTGGAAAGAGAAACAAGAGGAACCCATTTAAGTTTTATTAGCTGGTTACTTTGCGGTGCTGAAATGGGTCCAAAGTAGTCCCTTCTTTCTTATGTCTTGTGTGCATGAGGATGAAGCCTGGGAAGGATGTGGTAACATCTACACAATACGAAGTAGTATTTGCAGCAGAGACAGACAAGTAGCACATTGTTCATTTGGACCTTTTTTTTTGTTATCACCCCTTTGGTATGTCTGGATGAAGCACCTATTTCATCAATAACCCTTAGCACTTGCCTACAGTTTCTTATCCCATGCATGTGTAATCAGTCTGACCCAGGTCCAGTCAATATTTTATACCGTATAGTAACTGCTTTTGCTTTATGGATTTTGCATTGTTTGTGCACTTCCAGGGTAATTTTTATTTCCTCATTGCTACAGTGTCTATGATTCCTGTTATTTCCACAAGGAGACCGAGGGTGTCTGTTTATGACTCTATGAGATCAGAGTGTAGGTCTGTCCACATTTGAATAACATAATGGTAAGGAAAGAGTACATCATGCAATTTCTTACACAATGCTTTAGCCCAGATCAAACTCTCTTAGTTTTCCTTCAACGTCTCTGCTGCTTTTTATGGTTTTTCTGCCTTTGATCACTCTGATAGTGTCTCTAATGTGTTCCCCAAGCTTCTGTCTTTGGTCCTTTTTTATTTATCGTTTTTCTATACACATTGGTCATCTTATTCACTGTCATGACTTTAAAAAAAAATTATTGAAATGTTGCTCAAAGGGATAGGGGACCGGCCCCATATGCCAGAGGTGGCAGGTTCAAACCCAACCCCTGCCAAAAACTGCAAAAAAAATTGAAGTACAAAATACACATGTAATTTACCATCTTTACCATTGTTGAGTGTACAGATCAGTTTTAAGAAATGCATTTATATTTTTTCTCCTTTCTCTACCCGTTGGCTTCCTGTCCTCTATTAACCCTCCATCTACCCTCTGTTTTCATGAGATCCAACTTTCGTGGGTCCCACATACAAATGAGAACATGTGGTATTTATTTTTCTTGGCTTATTTCACTCGACATAATGATCTGTCATTCTATCAATGTTGCAGCAAATGATAGGATTTCCATTTTTTAATGATTTAATATTATTCACTTGTGTTTATGTAGTCTATTTTTTAATTCATTTATCCATTGATAGGCACATATCCATATTGAGTCCATATTTTGGCTATTGTAAATAGTGCTGAAATGAGCATCAGAGTGCTGAAATGAGTAAATAGTGCTGAAATAATAGATACATTTTTGATACATGATACACTGTTTTCCTTTCTTTTGGTTGTACTATATACAATAGTGGAATGCTGAGTCATATAGAAGTTCTATTTTTAATTTCACAAGGAGCCCCCATACTCTTCTCCATAGTGGCTGTACTAATTTATATTAGTACATTCTCTCACAAACAGAGAATAAGGTTCCCCTTTCTCCGCATCCATGCCAACATGTTATTCCCCATCTTTTTGATACAAGCCATTTTGATAGAGTAAGATGATATCACATTTTGGTTTTGATTGGTATTTCTCTGGTCACTTATATGTCTTCTTTTGAGAAATTTCTGTTCAGATATTTGTCCATTTTTCATTGGATCTCTGTCCATTGAGTTTTTGAGGAATATTCTGTGAGATGGATAGTTTGCGAATAACTCCTCCCTTTCTAGGGGTTGTCTGTTCACTTTGCTGATCGTTCCCTTCCCTGTGCAGAAGCTTTTAGCTTGATGTAATCCCAATTATCTATTTTTTTCTTTGGTTGTCTAAGATTTTGAGTTCTTCCATAAGCAATTTTTGCCTGAATACATGTCCTAGAGTGTTTCCCCAATGTTTACTTTGAGTAGTTTCATAGTTTCTAGTCTTAGATTCAAGTTTTCAGTACATTTGGACTTGATTTTCATGCATGGTAAGAAATAAAGGTCTAGTTTCCTCCTTCTGCATATAGTTATATAGTTTTCCAAGCACCATTTATTTAAAAATATCATCCTTTTTTCATTGTAAGCTCTTGGCAGCTTTGTCAAAAAAGAGCTGGTGATAAATGCCTGGTTTTATACTTGAGCTCTTCACTCTGCTCCATTGGTCCATGTGTTTGTTTTTATGCTAGTCCCATGCCGTTTTGGTTACTATGCCTTTGTAATAAATTTTTAATTCAGATAATATTACGCCTTCAGCTTTGTTCTTTTTGCTCGTGATTGCTTTTGCTATTTAGAATTTTTTGTTGATCCATATAAATTTCAGGAATTTTTCTCCATTTCTGTGAAAAATATCATTGGTATTTTGATAGAGATTGCATTGAATCTGTAAATTGCTTTGCTTTGTGTTGTCATTTTAACAGTTAGTTTTTCCAATCTAGGATCATGCACTATCTTATCAATTTCTTGTGCTCTCTTCGAATTATATATGTATCATCAGAATTTTATAGTTTTCCTTGTTTAGATATTTCACTTCTTCAGTTATATTGATCCCTAGGTATTTTGTTTTTTAAGCTATTGAAAATAAGATTCCTTTCTTGCTTCTATTTCAGATTGCTAGCTGTTGGCAAATAGAATGGAGTTTTCTGTGTTGATTTTGTTTCTTGAAACTTTATTGAATTAACTTATCAGTTCTGACCGTTTTTAAAGGTTTTTCTAGTTATCAGACATTGTTAACTGTTAACAGTTTGCAGGTTTTTTTTTTTTTTTTTTTTTTTTTTATTCTCTGTGCAGTCACTCTGGCCAGGATTTCCAGGATATTGTTTAGCAATTACAGTGAAAGTAGAGAATCTTGTCTTGTTGCAGTCATTAAAGGAAAGGCCTTCCATTTCCCCCCTATTCTATCTGATGATAACCAAGAATTTGTCATAGATGTATTTTATTATGTTATGTTCCTTTTATACCCATTTTGATGAGGGTTTTATCATAAGAGGATGTTAAATTTTATCCTTTTTAACCTTATAAAACAAGACAGTATTCAATTTGTACTTTCCTGTTTTCAGTCAGTTTATTTTTGTTAATTTTTCAGTAGTAAACTATAGCAATGAAGAAGCAAAAAGATGTAAAATGGTCTCTGGAAGCTAAAGTGAGCTTTCATTTATGAAGCAAAAGAGATGTGACAGAGGTGGAAGCATTACCCATAGAGATTTAAAATCCTGCAGGAAGTTGTGCAACTGTTGTGCAACTGTTGTCCACAACAAATGAGACTGGACCTTACCTTTCTGTCTTCTGTGTGTCTCTCTCTTGGTCATAGAGAATAACCTTTTCTAGAATGTCTCCCTTTGCTTTTCCTCCCTGTGCCATTGGCTTCATGTTTTGTGGTAATAGCATATCTTTTCTTCTATTTTACATTTATCTTGCTGGTTTTCCTATATCTTCTTGCCTTTTGCCTCCTTTCCTATATTTACAAAAGGTTTATTCCCCCTGCAGCATTTCTTGACTTTCATTATTTAGATTTTGTGAAATCACTTGTTATTTTGTCTGTTTTCACTTAGAGAGTCTGAAAGGAATTTAGAAATGTTAAGATATTGAATGTCAATTGTCCAAATCAGCTCAGCTAAAATAACAATGACCAGAAGCCAACAATGAAGAAACATTGCTGTGTAGCTAATTAAGTTCATCTTGGGTCTCAATTTGCTTTTCTTTCTTTCTTTCTTTCTTTCTTTCTTTCTTTCTTTCTTTCTTTCTTTCTTTCTTTCTTTCTTTCTTTCCTTCCTTCCTTCCTTCTTTCTTTTTTCTTTTCCCTTCTTCTTCCTCTTCTTCTTCTTCTTCTTCTTCTTCTTCTTCTTCTTCTTCTTCCTCTTCCTCTTCCTCTTTCTCTTCCTCTCCTCCTCCTCCTCCTCCTCCTCCTCCTCCTGCTCCTCCTCCTCCTCCTCTTTTTTTAGTGGTATAGCTGATATAGTGGTATAGCTGAATCCTATATGTTTAAACTTGAATAGTTTTCATTTTAGAAGATAATAATAAATTTGACAGTACAATAATTATCCCCACAGAAATGTTTTTTAAAAGTATGTTTTTCAACTAAGTTAGTGTAATTTGGTTTCATATATGTAATGTGAGGTATTAATGTTAATTCATATAGTAAAGCAAAAATTGTTAACAGCACAAAATGTAAGAAAAAAGTATGCTTTTGTAAAAGAGAAAATGAATATTATTCCATAGGTTATTTGTTGCTTTTAAATAACATTTTGCCAGTGAGTTACCATATACTCTCGTGGTTATTCGCTGGCTGTTCTATGTTGGTTTTGTTTTTCCCAACTAGAGTGTAATAGGGCACTCAATGCCAAGTTTATGTATGACTACAATTTCAACATACTGATTTTTTAAACATACTGATTTTTTTTTAAACATACTGATTTTTTTAAAACAAGTTTTAAACATTTTAAAAATTTAAAATTTATTTTCTTTTTTCTTTTTTCTTTTTTTTTTTTTTTTTTTGAGATAGAGGCTTACTCAGTGGCCTTAGATAGAGCCATGGCATCAGCCCAGCTCACAGCAACCTCAAACTCTTGGGCTCAAGCAATCCTCTTGCCTATTTTTCTATGTTTAGTAGAGATAGGGTCTCACTCTTGCTTAGTCTGGTCTTGAACTCCTGAGCTCAAGCTATCAGCCCTCTTTTGCCTCCCAGAGTGCTAGGATTACAGGCATGAGCCACTGTGCCTGTCCTACACATACTAATATTGCTATATGCATTTTAAGGGGGGAGAAAATGACATGTATCTTTTCAAATAAATTCTGTTTCCTATTTCATCTGAAATATGTGGCAGGAGCAAGTTTCAAAAAGAGGGCATGGAATAACCCATATGCCCTTTTCCATAAAGAACTGCAAAATATTTCCACATGTAAGATCTGAGCAATGACAAGCTTCTGTTTATCTTTTTCCTTATTTCTTCGTGATTGCCTTTGGACCCACACCCATGATTTGCAAATGTGAGGTCTGAGACTGCAACAGAGAAAGGAAAACACAGAAGGACAAAGAAGGGATTGGGGTAGGGAGGAGGATGCTCTGAGGAAAGAGAAACCTTGGGGTCTTGTAGCCACCACTACCACTATCAATTTGCAGTGCGTTTGTTCAAATTTTCTAAGAAAAAGAAAAGAACAACTTAAAAACAGAGACATTTCAACTCATCTCAGCCATGTATGAATATGTATGTGGTCCAGTTTTTTGGCCCAAAGAGGAATAAAGGAATCAAGATAATGTTCATTTACCACATCCAAATTTCCTGTTTTTTTTTTTTGTTGTTGTTGTTGTTCTTGTTGTTGTTTGTTTGTTTTTATTGTTAAATTATAGCTGTGTACATTAGTGTAATCACGGGGTACAATGTGCTGGTTTCATATACAATCTGAAATTCTCATCAAACTGTTCAACATAGCCTTCATGGCATTTTCTTAGTTATTGTATGTAGACATTTGTATTCTGCATTTAGTAAGTTTCACCTGTACCCATTCTAAGATGCACCGTATGTGTGGCTCCACCCATTACCATCCCTCCACCTAACCTTGCACCTCCCTTCCACTTCCTTGGCCCTTTCACCATAGTCTTGTGCTATAGTTGGGTTATAGCCTTCATATGAAAGCTATAAATTAGCTTCATAGTAGGGCCAAGTACATTGGATACTTTTTCTTTCATTCCTGAGATACTTTGCTAAGAAGAATATGTTTCAGCTCCATTCATGTAAACACAAAAGAGGGAAAGTCTCCATCTTTCTTTAAGGCTGCATAGTATTCCGTAGTATACATGTACCAGAATTTTCTAGTCCATTCGTGGGTCGATGGGCACTTGGGCTTCTTCCATGACTTAGCAATTATTAATTGGGCTGCAATACACATTCTGGTACAGATGTCTTTGTTATATTGTGATTTTTAGTCTTCTGGGTAGTAAAGGAAACCTAGTAAAGGAAAATTATAGGATCAAATGGCAAGTCTATTTTTAGGTCTCTAATTATTCTCTAAACATTCTTCCAGAAGGAACGTATTAGTGGGCATTCCCACCAGCAGTGTAGAAGTGTGCCTTTGTCTCCACATCCATGCCAACATCTCTGGGTTTGGGATTTTGTTATGTGGGCTACTCTTACTTGGGTTAGGTGATACCTCAAATTAGTTTTGATTTGCATTTCTCTGATGATTAAGGATGATGAGCTTTTTTTCATGTGTCTGTAGATCATGCATCTGTCTTCTTTAGAGAAGTTTCTCTTCAAGTCCCTTGCCCACACTGAGATGGGAGCACTTGTTCTTTTCTGGCTAATACATTTGAGTTCTCTGTGGATTCTGGTTATTAAATCTTTATTGGAGGTATTAATATACCTGCAAATATCTTCTCCCATTCTGAGGGCTGTCTGCTTGCTTTCCTTACTATGTTCTTGGCTGTGCAGAAGCTTTTTAGTTTGATCAGGTCCCAGTAGTGTATTTTTGATACTGCTTCAATTGCCTGGGGAGTTCTCCTCATAAAATGTTCACCCAGGCTGATTCCTTCAAGAGTTTTCCCTGCACTTTCTTCAAGTA